>WNNG01000157.1:0-93150 GCA_018208015.1 Medicago ruthenica
AACATGGAGCTAATACCCACGTTGGGATAGCATTCGTGTTGGGCTAGTACCCATGCAGGGTTTAAACACCCACGTTGGGCTAGTACTCATAAAATTTTTTCACATGGCTTCGTGGCTACTAAGTCCCACTTGCTGGGCAAAAGGTCATAGACAAACCCCCTGTAAACAGTTTAATCACTTCGCCTTGTACCAAGACTCGTGCTTGTTGGGCTGTGGACCGTAGATCTCACTATCTAGGAATTAAGACCCCAAAGCCAAGGGTGTGAACCCTTAAAATAGGGCTGGACGTCCTCCAAGAGGGCATAGGGCCCACTTGACAATCAAATAACCCTTTGGGGGCGCCCTCAGCAGCTTACGAGGGCGCCCAAGTCATAGTTTTGGCCCTTTTACGATTTAGGCCCAAAACCATGACCGGGTAGGCCCAAAAAAGGCTACAAATAGTAACCTCGGGACCATTCCCGAGGCATGACCTAAACACAGCACAGAAACCCTAGTTTCTAGAAGTATTGTACTCACTGCCAGTACAGAGATTCTCTAGGATCTGATTGGAATCTTGCACATAAGCATACACTGAATAAAATATCTGGTCTGGAAGCTGTTAAGTATAACAGAGAACCAATCATGCCTCTGTACAGCTTCTGATCTACCTTTGAGCCTGTGTCTTTTTTGCTTAAGTTGCAGGTTGGATGCATTGGTGTTGTCATCAATTTACAATCCTCAAGCTTGAACTTCTTCAGAAGCTCCTTTGTATATTTTGATTGATGAACATACACTCCATCTTTGCATTGGTTGATTTGAATTCCTAGAAAGAACTTCAATTCTCCCATCATGCTCATTTCAAATTCATCCTGCATTAACTTAGAAAATTCCTTGCAAAGAGTGGCATTAGTAGATCTAAAGATAATATCATCCACATAGATTTGAAAAATAAGAATGTCTTTCTTAAGTGTCTTTCTGAAAAGTGTAGTGTCAACCTGTCCTCTTATAAACTCATTCTTAAGTAAGAAATTACTCAGTCTCTCATACCAAGCTTTGGGAGCTTGTTTCAGACCATACAGTGATTTCTTAAGCTTAAAAACAAAGTCTGGATATTTTAAATCTTCAAAACCAGGAGGTTGTTTGAGATACACTTATTCAGAGATGACTCCATTTAGAAATGCACTCTTAACATCCATTTGATATAAGATGATGTCATGATTAACTGCATAAGATAAAAGTAACCTTATTGCTTCCAATCTTGCAACTGGAGCAAAAGTTTCAGTATAATCAATTCATTCTTGTTGACTGTAACCTTGAGCAACAAGTCTTGCCTTGTTTCTGACTACTTCTCCTTGTTCATTCATCTTGTTTCTGAACACCCATTTTGTTCCAATGATTTTCTTGTGATTTGGCTTTGCAACCAACTCCGAAACATCATTTCTTTGAAACTGATTGAGTTTTTCTTGCATTGCAACTATCCATCCATTGTCTGAAAGTGCTTCATCCACAGAAGTTGGTTATATCATGGACAACAGTCCCATCATAGAATGATCTTGTATGAATGCTGATCTAGTCTTTCTTGGACTGTCTTTGTTTCCAATGATCAGTTCTTCTGGATGTGAAGACTTATATTTGAAAGTGTTCTTGGGTGGATGTGCTTCTGGGGGATCATTAAGAACTTCTTCAGAAACATCTAGTTCAAGGTTGACTTCTGGAGTGTTGTCAGCATCTGGAGGGATTTCAGATTCTAGTTGAATTTCAGATTCTAAAATTTCCTCCGACTCAGAAATCTGATCAGGTTCTGAAGTATTCTCTAAAGGCTGAATATCTGCAAAACTTTCAACTAGCTCTGATATTTTATTATCAGGCTTCTTGTCATCAAATCTGATGTGCATTGATTCTTCAACAACATGTGTTTTTGAATTATACACTCTGTATGCTTTAGATCTCTCAAAGTATCCTAAAAAGATACCCTTGTGAGCCTTAGCATCAAATTTCTTTAGATAGACTTTGTTGTTCAGAATATAACATGTACATCCAAACTGATGAAAATAAGAAATATTTGGTTTTCTTCCTTTGAACAATTCATATGCTGTTTTATTTAAAATAGGTCTAATATAGATTCTATTTAGAATATAACATGATGTGTTTACAGCTTCTGCCCAGAAGTACTTTGCAATGTTAGATTCACGAATCATGGTTCTGGCCATTTCTTGCAAAGATTTATTCTTTCTCTCTACAACTCCATTTTGTTGTGGAGTTCTAGGAGAAGAGAACTCATGAAGGATTCCATGTTCTTCACAAAAAGTTTCAAAAGGTTCATTTTCAAATTCACCACCATGATCACTTTTAACTTTTAAAATTTTCAATTCATTTTCAGTTTGTACTTGCTTGCAGAAGTTGTTGAACACATCATATGTTTCATTCTTGGTTCTAAGAAATTTTATCCAAGTCCATCTACTGTAATCATTAACAATTACCAATCCATATTTCTTCCCATTGGCACTATGTTCAGAGTTCAGACGCAGCGGATAAAGTATAAAGTGAGAGAGAGAGAGAGAGAGAGAAAGAGAGGACACAAGCAATTATCCTGTTCCTTCCACAACTCGGAAGTAGTTCAGTCCCCTTGGCACTTACAAGAGATTTTTCACTATAATCACACAGATTACAAATGCTCAAGCACAAAAGCAAGAGACTTCACAATGCTCAAGAACAACTTCAAGAGACTTCCTAATTGCTCAAGCACACAAGCAAGAGACTTCTAACAAACTAAGATTACAAGAATATAGTTTGAATGAACACTTGATATACTATCAGAGGTGTTTACAAAATACAACACAGTGTTTAGACTCTAGTCTTAAGAAATTCTAAGATATGAAAGTTTGTAAGAATTTCTAAGTGTTTGATGGGTAGTGAATTTGGCAGAGTATTGGCACTTTCAAAATTGTAGAGTCTTGTATCTATATTTTTCATCTTTAAGTCTTCAGTCCTTTTATAGAGGGATAAAGAGACGTTGAGAAGATGTCAAAATGAATGCCATATCATCAAGAGAGTCGTTTAAACTGATGTTTGATCCAACATTGATTTGTTCCTTCATTTGGTATGCGCACCATGAAGAATAACGTTTGAATCCTTTGTTGAATATGGATTTAATGTTTTGTCCAAGGAGACAATGTTTCAGAGCACGTTCTGACTCTGAGGTTGTTGCAGAGGTCGTGGTTGTACTATGTCCTTTTTGACAGTGACATCAGTTGACTTCTGATTCTCCTTCAGACTTATCCTTCAGACTCTGAGAGTCAGCTTCTGATGCTTTCGAATCCTAACTATCTTCAGATTCTGACTTGAGACTCAAGCTTCAATATGTTCCTTTGCTCTTAACTTGATCTTTCAGAACCACTATTAGATACATGATTTAAGTATATGGTCCTGCACACTTAGAACAAGCATTAGCATATTCAATTTTCTTTTTAATAGCTTGTTTTCATCAAAACTCAAAAGAGGCTTGTTCACACATTTTGTTCCAACAGAATCAAAATCACAGCCTCAAAAGCTTCAAGCTTCAACCAATTCAAGGGCAGAAGAGAAGAACAAATCAAGACAAACCTTATTCAAATCAAAGGCTCATAAGAACTCAAGGATTTCCAAGAATATCATAAAAGAATCGATGAAACTATGGGTGCCTAGAAGTGAGATCATCAACGGTTCAGAAAAAATTCACAGCAAAGCATCAGAACCATCATCAGAACCCGGACAATGGAGACTTACTCAAAACAAAGGGAAAAATGCATATTTTCCAAGATCAAAATCTGGGAAGGGAATCACTGAGGACACTAGTGCAAATCTCAAAATAAAAGAGCACTGGTAAAATTCTTTTCCTTCATTCTTTCTTTTCTTGATATTGTTTTTAAATCTAAACATAATATACTTAACACAAATTAATTGTGCGACAAATATTATAATGAAGGAACAAGCTTATAGTTAGATATTAAAGTGTGTCAAGCTCACTATGATGCCATGATCCAAAGGAAAATCAAATTGTTTTGAATTAGAATTTTTTTTAGAAAAGTTTTCTTGGATCAAAGAAGCATTCTCTCTCTGACCTGTCGTAACAAAGAGGTAGGAGAGGAAGTGAACTTAATCACAACGGATATCTTATAATAAGTATTGCCACCCTCACAAGTTGGATTATGTTAAGCAGTCCTAAACTTATCAGAATTTATCTAAAGAAAATTTGTGCTCAAAATATTCCATTGTAAATACTCCAAAACGGGTCAATTAGCATACATAGTGTACAATTCCAAAATCACTCAGATTAAGGAATCAATGCACAACCCATCTGCTAACACAGAAGCTTGACATGGTAAGTCAAAGCTGGCAAGGATTTATTTTGAAGGAACAAGTATGTAGTAGTCAGTAGGATTAAGTCCTAATGAAGCTCAAGTCTAATGAAGTTCAGAAACAACTCCAGTCAGAAGCTCTGAAGTAGAAAATCTGATTGAGGGTCAGTATCAGTATACAGTGGGACTAAAGAGACTTCAGAATCTGATAAAAATAACTCTGACGAGTCATAGGAGTGGAAAGGCCTCTCGTTAAAATAAATGACATCTAGCCCACTTACTTGATACTAAAAAGAGGAGTTTTGTCTAACAAGGACTTTAACTATTGGATGCTAACCGCAAGCTATCATAGGATACTTTGAGCACACACCTTTTTTAAACCTAGAAAGTTCAATATTCATCAAAATTGTCATGGAAACTCAATCATCCCATATTTTTAACCTTGCTGAGTCGGGAATCAGTTTGACCGGTAGGTTAAAAACGATGAGCACCCCAGAAGATGAGTTAATAGTGCTTAGCGAAGACATCTTTGATCTTTATGGGTTAAAGAAAAATGAATTGATTTGTTGGATTTCGTAACTTGTCATCGTTGGGGACACTTTGTTAATGTGCTACACGGCCCAACATACACATAACTTGTTAAACACTTTTGGTTCAGGGCAGAAGTATTTGATAGGGAAGCTGCAGAAAAGGACTTAGAAGAGCAAGAGCCAATGAATCCGAGAACTCAAAGAAGACAATGGCGGAGCTTGAATTACAGAAGTTTATAGAAACAGAAATCAGATCATCTGTCTGTGGAATAGAATTGGTCATCACCAAGAAAACAATATCACAACTTCTCAAAGTGAAAGAAATTGGTTTGTACCTGAAAGATACAAACAAAGACACAATCTACCTAAAGAGTATCAAGAAAATTCTCTACAAATCAGATCAGGATATCAAGGGAGACATCAAGAACTTGGGATATGCAAAGTTCATGCATGACCAAGCCAAAGTTGTCCTCAAATTTATCTATGGATGTACTCTACCCAGTGACGAAAGGAGCAACAAGATGATAAGTTGGGATGACAGACTTCTGGCAACTCTTATCTTGACTAGAGAACCAATAAATCTAGTCAAGTATATTTTCAATCATTTTTACAGAATTATCAAGGAAGAAAAGTTTGTGATTCCATATGGAAGAATTCTTTCGGACTTTTTCTATCAATCTCAGATCATACATGCTCTGGAAAAAGTTGAAGGAGTTGAAAATTTTGGAATCAAGTATGGGAAAGCATTCACTGCTCATACATTGACAAAGATGAGGATTAGAAGAAAGGTTGTAGCATCTGACCAGCCCTTCTGCATCAGATCAACCAACCCCATCATTAATGAAGAATTTTCTGTCATTTCCAATCATGATTGTGAAGAGGTCATCAAAGCTTTTATTCAAATGGAACGAAGCAGAGGAGAAAATCTCACAAGAGATCAAATTCCAGATTTTCTGCCTGATCTTTATAGAGAACCCAGGACAAGAAGTACAACTACTGTAATGACAAAAGAACCTATCAAAAGATCTGCTTCCAGACCTTGGATGAAGAAATTGATGCAATGGTAGATTATGTTCATATCAAATCACCACAGGAGAAGAGTAAGATAGCCAGAGTAGAAGCTGCACCTGAAACAGCCACACCAGAATGCTCCAAGAAGAGAAAGAAGACAAAGGTTCAGACCCAAATTCCAGCAGCAACAGTTGAAGAAGAGGAAGAAGATGAACCACCACTCAGAAGACGCCAGAGGACCTTTCAGACTGAAGAAGTTGCGCCAACTAACGAAGATTCAACTGATTCTACAAGTGAAAAGACCACTGCTGCACATCAAGATGATCCAAAAGAACCAGACGCAACATAACCAACAGAGCCAGAAAGACAGAAGAGCAACTCAGAATGCAAAGTATCATCAGAAGCTGAAAAGGCAGAATCCGTGAATCCTTCTGGTAACACTGAGTCCTTCATTGATAACAGTACTATGTCATCATTCCTTCACCCCTCTCATCAGATTCAAGTAGTCTAGAGTTAGACTCAAGCAGCTCATCCTCAATTGAAGATGTAACACACATTCTTAATCCAAATGCGGCACCCCCTCCCATTTCATCTTAACATACCTTCTGCAATACTGAACTCCCAGTTGGAATGATTATTCCTGCCACACAGACACTTGCTCATCTGCCTACTGTTGTGCTTTAAAATATTATGAATTTCAAATTAAGGAAAATAGAAGCCCTCAAAGCAAGCTTTCAATGTGGTATACCTAAGCCTTCATCAAAGCCAAGATCCAAAATAAAACCTGCATCCAAACCGTCCTCCTTCATGAACCACCCTCCACCCATCCAATCAACAGTTTCTGAACCTGTACAATCAGGAACCATACATCATCCTGAATCAGAAACTGTTCATGATCCCTCCACTAATGCATCACCAGTTACTGAACATCATCCCTCACCTCATTCAGACTCTGACTACGACTGCCGCTATGTCTCTACAACCATTCATGTGTAACACATCTTCAGAACTCTTCTCGCCTCTCTCAACCCCGACAAGAATCTAATCAACTTCCACAAAATCAGCCCAATCCATCCACCAACTGTACTGACAATCTCAATGAAACTCAGGAGTCATTAATATATTGTTGATGTTCTGATATGCTTTATTGATTATTTTGTTCTGATGCTCTCTGTCATACCCCATTTTTTGACCCATTTTCGTCTCGTTTTACTTATTGTCTCGTTTTACGCATTTTTTTTAAAGGCCGAGAATTTTCGTCGTTTCAGACGAAATTTCGGCAGGGAGGTATTTTAAAATACCTCATGTCATTTTTTGTCTCGTTTATTTATTTTATTTTATTACTTTTTATTTTTACTATTAATTTCAGTTTTTATTATCATTAATTTTACTATTATTACCATTTTATTTATTTCCTTTTTTATTATTTATCATTATTATTATTTATTACTCTTATTATTATTATCATTTTTATTTTTTATTATTTTTGGTCCAAGGTCAACAAAAAACACACTGCAGGGGCGCCCCTTTCACTGGGATTTTTTCATCATCACATTCATCCCAAATCCTATCCAAAATCATCATTACAAATCCATCCCAATCCTCAAATCTTATCCCAAATTTTGCAGGAAACCAACTTGCAAGTTATGACAAGCAGCTCAAATTTGCTCTATAAAACAGGATCACCAGAACACAAGAAAAGAGAGAAAAATTTTTAAAAGAAGATTTTTTTAAAAACCACAAACATTCCAGCAACTTTTTTCTCAACAACACAACTCAACAAAACACAACTCAACAAAACACAACAGCCCCCTAACAGAACCTACACGCACGACCCCAAACCCCCACGTCCCAGCAAAAAACGCAAGGCCCCCTCACACAGTACCACACCATACCAGCCAAAACAACACCAAGCCTCACGCACACAGCCACGTCCCAGCAAAAACACACACTCACGCACACACCCTCACTCACGCACACACCCAGCAAGCTCACGCAAACTTAAACAAACCCAGCCGTGACACACACCAACACACGCAATACAAACAAAGGCCACGCAAACTCGTAACACACACACAAGCACAGCAAGGCCGAACCAAAGCAAAACAAAGGTAAAAAAGATTTTTTGTGTGTTTAAAAAAACTTAGATCTAGAGTGTTTGAGGAATTTTTTGAGAAATCTAGATTCAGATTTGGAAGGAGAAGGAAAAAGGATATAGGAAAAGTTGATTTGTTTTGAAAAAAGGAGAGTTTTAGCTTTCCGGCGCGGTGGCGCCGCCGCGTGGGCCGGCGGCCACCACGCCGGAAGCACACCCACGGCCGAGCAGAAGAGAGAAGGGGGGAGAGGATGAGAGAGCTAGAGAGAGAACGGGTGAGAGGAGAGAGAAGTGAATGAGTGAAATGAATTTTTTGTGAAGGGTTGGGGTATATATACCCCCTCCCTGATTCTGTGTGTGAGGGTGTACGCGTTAGCGTACACCCACGCCCTCCAGGCCCTTTGATTTTAGATCATACGGCCTGGCTTTCTTTACCCTGTGATCAGATCAGGGCCGTCTGATTAATCAGACGGCCCAGATTAATTTACGCAGGCCCAATACATTTTGGGCCTTTTTCTTTCAATCTGAACTTTTCTTCACTTCCAGCACCCCAGGTTTTATTTTTTACACCTCCCTAATTTTATTTCTTTTATTTTCTTTGCAATTATTTTCCCTTTTATTATTATTTCCTTTTATTTGTTCTTTTATTTTTAACATCTCATTTAGTTACCTATCATATTATTTCATGCATTTTATTTTTTTATTTTTTTTTATTTCTATTTTTGTTCATTTTATTTTGCATCTTTTTTATGTCATTAGCATATACATTTAGGAACAAAATGTTTAAATATGCATTGCATTATATTTTATTTTCATAGTTTAATCCATAATCCAAGAAAAATCTTTTCATTTTGATCCAACATCTTTTTTTATTATTTCTCTCGCGTTTAGTTTATTTCATCGCACTTAATTTCTTTTTAACTCCAAGTAAAAAATCACAAAAACCAAAAAACATTTCAAATATTCAAAAACTTCATCAAAAATATTCTTCATTAACAAAGCCTTGGATTTCAAACCAAGCAACTTTCTTTTAATCAAACTTCAATCAATCTTAATCATATTAGACTTTATTTTTGCAATTAAAATCAATCAAACTTCAATCACTCGCCACTTTGGCTCATTTTATCTTTCACAAACATTTTCAAGCTTTAAAATCAACATAACAAATCACTCGGCGTTTTAACCCGAACTACATCGGTTTTGATCCCATTTGGGTATGTAGGCAAAGGACTTTGTCCTTCCAAACCAACCAAACAAAAATCAATGAAAACAACAAAAACATTTTCTTTCTTTTTTTTAATTAAGCAACAAACTTGTTCATTTTGGTTGCAACAACTAATTTGAACAATTATTTCTTTTTCATTTGAGTTTTAAAACGAGCGTTTTGACAGTTTACACTTTTTCTTAAAATTCAAGCGAAACTTGAATGAAAAAGGGTGGTTTGACGTATGTCTCTCCTTTCCCCGATCGGATAAACACTTGACGTATGTCTCGTTGCTTAGACGATCGTCATTCTTTTCTAGCTCCCCCAAAAAATACGTTTTCTCAAGTTCAAACAAAACATGAATGAAAAAGGGTGGTTTGACGTATGTCTCTCCTTTCCCCGGTTGTACGAATGCTTGACGTATGTCTCGTTGCTCGGACAATCGTCATTCTATTTTCAACGCGTCCAACGCATTTGAACCTTTCTTGGTCCCTCGCGACCAATTTTAACATTTCTTGGTCCCTCGCGACCAATTTGAACCTTTCTTGGTCCCTCGCGACCAATTTTAACATTTCTTGGTCCCTCGCGACCAAATTGAACATTTTTTGGTCCCTCGCGACCAATTTTAACATTTCTTGGTCCCTCGCGACCAATTTTAACATTTCTTGGTCCCTCGCGACCAAATTGAACCTTTCTTGGTCCCTCGCGACCAATTTGAACCTTTCTTGGTCCCTCGCGACCAAATTGAACCTTTCTTGGTCCTTCGCGACCAATTTGAACCTTTCTTGGTCCCTCACGACCAAATTGAACCTTTCTTGGTCCTTCGCGACCAATTTGAACCTTTCTTGGTCCCTCGTGACCAATCCAACTTTTCTTGGTCCCCCGTGACCATTTTAAACTTTTCTTGGCCCCCGTGGTCAATTCAAACATTTTACGCCTTGTGCGAGTTTATCGCCTTAATGTGCGTTCGTCTTTTTACGCCTTGTGCGAGTTTATCGCCTTAATGTGCGTTCGTCTTTTTACGCCTTGTGCGAGTTTATCGCCTTAATGTGCGTTCGTCTTTTTACGCCTTGTGCGAGTTTATCGCCTTAATGTGCGCTTGTCTCCTTCATCATTTAAAGCTTTTACGCCTTTGCGCGTTTTCAAACTTTTTTTCAAGAACTACGTAAGCTTTGAATTCTCCGACTACCGGGAGATACGTAGGAGCAGGATTGTCGTCTTGTCAAGCCCGTTAATAAAAATCTTTTTTTCTTTTTTCTCTTTCGTTTGTTTTTATCTCTTTCTTCACCTCACATTATATTTTCTTGTTCCTTTATATATATATATATATATATATATATATGATTAAGCATGCAAGCAAAACGTCAAAAGACATTTTAAGCCTAAGCCAACTAAGAGGTTCCCGTTGAGTACAACGGATGTGAGGGGTGCTAATACCTTCCCCTCGCATAATCGACTTTCGAACCTAAAATCTCTTTTTCAAGGTAATTTCGAACTTTTTTCCTTTTTCCCCGAAAAATTAAAAGTTCAGTCGTGATTTAAAATTAGTGATTCAATGCTAGTCAATAGCTTGACATCCGAAATTCGACGCGACAGAAATGGCGACTTCACTGGGGACTACACTTAAACACTTTGTTTTCGTGTATAATAAGTCAAGCCTATCTTAGTTGGCTTTTAGGCTAAAATGTCTTTGTTTTGCTTGCACGCTTGTGCCTTATTATCATTATTTGTTTATCATTTGCTTTATATGTATATGTTTCATATTGCTTTATATTCATATTATATATGTTGTGGGGTTACTTGAGCGATGTTACTCCACATTGTTCGGGTTAATGCCGGACGTGTGAGGCTCTATTCCCGAGCTTGAGAAAAAATTAAGATAGGATGGGGTTGCGTAGCGGAGGCCCACTTGACGTATGTCTTGAAGGGAAGATGCGAAAACCCCGCCTAGAGTAGATTTCACTTGGAATATATTGAGGTCTTGCGAGCATTTGCAATTGACGACAATAGTTCCTTGTGAGGTCCGTGATCTCTAGGGACCTTTTTAGAAAATCTCATCTTTAGAGCCTACACGTGAGAATGGGGGAAATTTTGAACATACATATGCATACCATACATTTACATGCATGAAAATAATTTTCGCATATCACTTTGCTTTATAGGAAATTAATTGCACTTTTTAATTTCCTTGTAAAGCAAAACAAAATTTTTTCATGCATTTACATACATCATTCATTATCATGCATACGTCCATCTTCGAGTCCAAAACTCATTTCCTTTCTTATCATAAGGATTTCTTACAATCCGAAGTGAGTCATCGGTGTTCGCATTTCATTCGCAACACCACGTGTCATCCCATTAAGGAAAGTGGCTCGACGTCCCAAGGTAAACCACACATATAACAAGGGGCAATTATCCCCCCGTTTGAACATGGGGCATGCCATTCGACTTTGGTGAGGAATTCATCCCCATTCCCACTACTCTTCAAATGATTTCGGTACCTCAACCCGAAATTACCAACCCCCAGGCTACTGCGGCCTTTTCCCCAATTCACAAAAAGCCCAGTCGTCATTGGCATTCCTCAAATCTCCTACAAAAGTCCAATTTTCAATGGCGACTTCACAAATACAATTTCCAACCAAAGTCCAATCATCATTGGCACAATCCACAAACAAAGCCCGACCTTAATCGGCAACCAATCACATCATATGGATTGATCCAATGATTCAACCACAAATGCATGGTAGTGATAGAATTTGATTAATTTGCGCAAAGCTAAGATACATGTTTCCTGTTTTTTCTCATGATTAAACTTGAAAGGAGAATACGTACTTAGTACAAAAGTTATATCATGCAACTTGCGTTTTTAATATGTTTATTCAGTGAACCATTTAGAACCAGCCAAAATGTGAGGAATCCTCAAAATCATTATATATATATGCAGGAGACCGACATTTTTTGTTTAAACTCGATTTTGTTATGTTAAATCTGAGCGTTGTTTTAGATTGTACGAAAGCATTGATAGGATCAAGGCATTTTTTGAAAATGAGTGAAAAACCCTTGACCACAAATAGCCCACCCTGTGAGGAGTGAGTATTTGTTAACCCCTTTGAGCCTAATGAATCAGAATCATTAACTATGGACTGCCAATTCTCATAAGCTCAATTGCTTAATGAAATTGCCGGAGTTTGTAAAAAAATTCAGTTCATAGTTAAATCATTATTGAATTCTGATATTTTCACTTTCATTTTTGAACCCTTAACCTTCATGATTATTGTCCTTTGCCGAAAGAGGAAGGAACATTCAATTAGGGTATCATCTTTGATTAAGTTGGAAAAAAGGAGGTTGTGAATGTCAAGAAATGGTGTTTTTTTTTAAATGTATCTTGACAACAAGAACAAAAAAAAAAGAAAGAAAAGAAAAAGAAAAAATAGAAAATCTCTAAAGCAAAATGTTGTCGAGGATAAAAAAAAAAACATTTGTAAATCACCAAGAGTTGTGATTGAATAAAGGAGGAAGGGTGTAATTTAGAAAGAATGTTCCTCTTGCTTGGCCATTTGAATTCAATTCCCCCACATATGACATTTCTTTTGTAACCAAGCCAAATTACAACCCTCGAAGACCTTGTGATCAATGCTTTCGTGCTCTTAGAAACAATGATTAGATGGACACATAACTCGATCGGAATGTTAGCAAACTTGCCGGATGAGTGTTCAATACCCCTCACATTAATATTCAATTTGTTCATTTACTTAAATGAGTGTTAGGTTGGTTCATTGATAAACGTATTTTTAACTTGAGCTGTACGATATAAATTTTGTGTTTGGTATTGTTTCAAATTTTTAGTGCAATCTGGGATTAATGGGAACATCAAAATTGCATGTGCAAATTGCATAGGAATCATGCATTCGGGAATTTCCGACCAATCCTCATTACCAACAAAAGCCCAATTCTCATTGGCACCCACAATATCAAACCAAAGCCCAACCGTGCTTGGCGCCCAATCATTCATAAATCCCGACCATGCTCGGTACACAATCATCCAAAAAGCCCAACCATGTTTGGCACCTAATCACAAGCAAAGCCCAATTGTCATTGGCGATCACAACTACAATTTCACATTAAGCCCAATCGTCATTGGCATTCCTCACAATCTCCCACATTAAGCCCAATCGTCATTGGCATTCCTCACAATCTCCCACAAAAAGCCCAACCATTCACAAATCCCGACCATGCTCGGTACACAATCATCCAAAAAGCCCAACCATGCTTGGCACTCCCTCACAATTCACAAAAGGCCCAGTCGTCATTGACATTCCTCAATCACCTACAAAAAGCCCAATTTCCATTGGCCCTTACAAACACAATCACAAGTGAAGCCCAATTTTCATTGGCATTCCCACTCACCACATCACAAAAAGCCCGACCTCGCTCGGCACCCACATATCAAAAAGCCCGACCTCGCTCGGCACCCACATTACAAAAAGCCCGACCTCGCTCGGCACCCACATTACAATCAAAGCCCGACCTCGCTCGGCATTCAATCATCCAAAGCCCGACTTCGCTCGGCAACCAATCATAAAAGCCCGACCTCGCTCGGCAACCAATCATAAAAGCCCGACCTTGCTCGGCATCCAATCATTACCCCCAGTGTTAAACATGACATGTGTTTATCCCACATTGGACTTCTTTCAAGGGATTCCCCAGCGAAATCCTCAGTAAATCAAAAGGGAATATCCCCAGTGAATCAAAGTCCGACCTTGCTCGGCACCCACTTTACAATCGAAATCCGACCTCGCTCGGCATTCAATCATAATCCCCAGTGGATTAGCACAATCCCCGGTGGATTAACAAACTCCCCAGGAAGTCAACCTTTGTCCAAACCAATCAAAAGCCCAATTGTCATTGGCACCTACTCACAAAAGCCCAACCACCAGTTGGCATCTAAGGCTGGATATCGATCATGCTTCCAAAATGATCCTTATATCCCCAGCGAAACCACAAACAAAGTCCAATTTTATTGGCATCCCCCAGTGGAGTCTCAACCCCAAAAGCCCAATCATCATTGGCACAAATACATAACAAAGCCCGACCTCGCTCGGCACCCACATTACAAAAAGCCCGACCTCGCTCGGCACCCCAATCAAAGCCCGACCTCGCTCGGCATCCAAACAAAACATAAGCATTCCCGGTGGAATCACCAGTTCTTTTCCCAAGCGGATTAACACGATTCCCCAGTGAAGTAACAATTTCCCCATGAGGTATGTGTTCCTCATCAACGGTTACGGCTTTACCCCGTCAACATTTTGGAGGTGTTCCCTGTAACATCATCCCCGGCAAAGATCACCATGTGTTTACAATGCGACGTCGGTCCACTTCTCATTTTACCGGTCTAAATCTTGTTTCACCAAGTGTCGGTCACGCAATAAATCAAAACACTTAGGATATCCCCAGTGCAAGCCAATCTTTCACACAACATCCCCAGTGGGAGTCCTGCATTAGTACATTCATACATTCATGCATTCATGCATTTGTCCATTTGTACAAACATGCAAATCATATAATCACGCATTCATGCATATGCGCATTCATACATGCAACATACCACAATATCATCTGTACATGGTTGCTTTAACCACCACGTTTCTTACCAATTTATCATAAACAATCTGCATTTTTCTCAAATGTCATCCTCTAGTGATGTTACAAAATAAAGCCCAATTTTATTGGCATTCCCCAGTGAGTCATCATTCACACTCACAAATACCAAATCATAACCAAAGTCCGACTTTGCTCGGCATCCCATCATAGTCACCAGTAAATGTTTCCCAAGTGTCATCCCCAATCTGTTTGGTTAAGTGGTGTCACCCTTTTACGCCAAGTGGCAGTTCAAACGAACAGCTTGCACATCTTTTTATCATGTCTTTATGCCAAGTGGCAGTTCAAACGAACAGCTTGTGCATATTCCCCAGTATTGTCGCCAAGTGACATTTCTTTAACGAACACTTGTGCACAGTTTTATTTGTTTTTATCCTCAGTGGTAGTTCGGATTTTAACCCGAACAGCTGACTTTGTTTTTTATCATTCAGTGGCAGTTCGGATTTTAACCCGAACAGCTGACTTTGTTTTTTATCATTCAGTGGCAGTTCGGATTTTAACCCGAACAGCTGACTTTGTTTTTATCCTCAGTGGTAGTTCGGATTTTAACCCGAACAGCTGACTTTGTTTTTATCCTCAGTAGTAGTTCGGATTTTAACCCGAACAGCTGACTTTGTTTTTTATCCTCAGTGGTAGTTCGGATTTTAACCCGAACAGCTGACCTTTTAACCTTCTTGTTTCTCATTCAGTGGTAGTTCGGAATTTAACCCGAACGACTGACTTTTACCTTCGTTGTCTTGTCATGAGTAGTTCGGAATTTAACCCGAACGACTGACTTTTACCTTCGTTGTCTTGTCATCAGTAGTTCGGAATTTAACCCGAACGATTGACTTTTACCTTCGTTGTCTTGTCATCAGTAGTTCGGATTTTAACCCGAACGACTGACTTTTACCTTCGCTGTCTTGTCATCAGTAGCTCGGAATTTAACCCGAACGACTGACTTTTACCTTCGTTGTCTTGTCATCAGTAGCTCGGAATTTAACCCGAACGACTGACTTTTACCTTCGTTGTCTTGTCATTAGTAGCTCGGAATTTAACCCGAACGACTGACTTTTACCTTCGTTGTCTTGTCATCAGTAGCTCGGAATTTAACCCGAACAGCTGACTTTTATACCCTTGTTTTATCATCATTCAGTGTTAGTTCGGATTT
This sequence comes from Medicago ruthenica, assembly GCA_018208015.1. Lineage (NCBI taxonomy): Eukaryota > Viridiplantae > Streptophyta > Magnoliopsida > Fabales > Fabaceae > Medicago > Medicago ruthenica. The sequence goes on from WNNG01000157.1 coordinate 15,965, forward strand.
TAACCCGAACAACTGACCTTTACCTTCGTTTCTTACCAACGATGCCAGTTCGGAATTTAACCCGAACGATTGACGTTTACTCTGGTTTTCTTCTCATCAGCAGTTCGGAATTTAACCCGAACAGCTGACTTTTATCCTTTGTTTTCTTATCCCCAGTGGCAGTTCGGAATTTAACCCGAACAGCTGACTTTTATCCTTTGTTTTCTTATCCCCAGTGGCAGTTCGGAATTTAACCCGAACAGCTGACTTTTATCCTTTGTTTTCTTATCCTCAGTGGCAGTTCGGAATTTAACCCGGACAGTCGACATGTCTTTTATTTCCTGTTGTCAATGTACAGTTCGGTAACCAACCCGAACAGTTGACTTTCTTTTTTATCGTCAATGAACAGTTCGGTAAACAACCCGGACAGTTGACGCGACATTTACTTTCTTGTCGTCAATGGCAGTTCGGAATACAACCCGAACAGTTGACATTTTATTTCTTGTCGTCAGTGGCAGTTCGGAATTTAACCCGAACAGCTGACCTTTACATTCAATCCTTGTCGTCAGTGGCAGTTCGGAATTTAACCCGAACAGCTGACATTTTACCCTTTTTGGTTCCCGTGGTTAATTGCCCACTCTCCCCAGTGAACAGTTCGGCAATAACCCAAACGGCTAACCTTTTTCCCCGGTGGAACACTATCCCCAATAGAGTTGGATCCCGTTTCTTTAACGAACCCGGGTATCCCTTTGTCTCTGTTTATCCCCAATCAGGTCATCTTTGCCGTCTTGCATTCATACTTGCATCACATGCATTCATAGCATTGCATACATGGCATCGCATCCATAATATTTTACTGTCCAAAATTGGTCAAAAAATGGTGTACTCTGTATTTAAGTTTCTTCGACCCGTCGAATCAAAATTTCGCTTTTTAATCTCCGTAGCGAAGAAACTTAAATAGGGGCATCTGTCATACCCCATTTTTTGACCCATTTTCGTCTCGTTTTACTTATTGTCTCGTTTTACGCATTTTTTTTAAAGGCCGAGAATTTTCGTCGTTTCAGACGAAATTTCGGCAGGGAGGTATTTTAAAATACCTCATGTCATTTTTTGTCTCGTTTATTTATTTTATTTTATTACTTTTTATTTTTACTATTAATTTCAGTTTTTATTATCATTAATTTTACTATTATTACCATTTTATTTATTTCCTTTTTTATTATTTATCATTATTATTATTTATTACTCTTATTATTATTATCATTTTTATTTTTTATTATTTTTGGTCCAAGGTCAACAAAAAACACACTGCAGGGGCGCCCCTTTCACTGGGATTTTTTCATCATCACATTCATCCCAAATCCTATCCAAAATCATCATTACAAATCCATCCCAATCCTCAAATCTTATCCCAAATTTTGCAGGAAACCAACTTGCAAGTTATGACAAGCAGCTCAAATTTGCTCTATAAAACAGGATCACCAGAACACAAGAAAAGAGAGAAAAATTTTTAAAAGAAGATTTTTTTAAAAACCACAAACATTCCAGCAACTTTTTTTTCAACAACACAACTCAACAAAACACAACAGCCCCCTAACAGAACCTACACGCACGACCCCAAACCCCCACGTCCCAGCAAAAAACGCAAGGCCCCCTCACACAGTACCACACCATACCAGCCAAAACAACACCAAGCCTCACGCACACAGCCACGTCCCAGCAAAAACACACACTCACGCACACACCCTCACTCACGCACACACCCAGCAAGCTCACGCAAACTTAAACAAACCCAGCCGTGACACACACCAACACACGCAATACAAACAAAGGCCACGCAAACTCGTAACACACACACAAGCACAGCAAGGCCGAACCAAAGCAAAACAAAGGTAAAAAAGATTTTTTGTGTGTTTAAAAAAACTTAGATCTAGAGTGTTTGAGGAATTTTTTGAGAAATCTAGATTCAGATTTGGAAGGAGAAGGAAAAAGGATATAGGAAAAGTTGATTTGTTTTGAAAAAAGGAGAGTTTTAGCTTTCCGGCGCGGTGGCGCCGCCGCGTGGGCCGGCGGCCACCACGCCGGAAGCACACCCACGGCCGAGCAGAAGAGAGAAGGGGGAGAGGATGAGAGAGCTAGAGAGAGAACGGGTGAGAGGAGAGAGAAGTGAATGAGTGAAATGAATTTTTTGTGAAGGGTTGGGGTATATATACCCCTCCCTGATTCTGTGTGTGAGGGTGTACGCGTTAGCGTACACCCACGCCCTCCAGGCCCTTTGATTTTAGATCATACGGCCTGGCTTTCTTTACCCTGTGATCAGATCAGGGCCGTCTGATTAATCAGACGGCCCAGATTAATTTACGCAGGCCCAATACATTTTGGGCCTTTTTCTTTCAATCTGAACTTTTCTTCACTTCCAGCACCCCAGGTTTTATTTTTTACACCTCCCTAATTTTATTTCTTTTATTTTTCTTTGCAATTTATTTTCCCTTTTATTATTATTTCCTTTTATTTGTTCTTTTATTTTTAACATCTCATTTAGTTACCTATCATATTATTTCATGCATTTTATTTTTTTATTTTTTTTTATTTCTATTTTTGTTCATTTTATTTTGCATCTTTTTTATGTCATTAGCATATACATTTAGGAACAAAATGTTTAAATATGCATTGCATTATATTTTATTTTCATAGTTTAATCCATAATCCAAGAAAAATCTTTTCATTTTGATCCAACATCTTTTTTTATTATTTCTCTCGCGTTTAGTTTATTTCATCGCACTTAATTTCTTTTTAACTCCAAGTAAAAAATCACAAAAACCAAAAAACATTTCAAATATTCAAAAACTTCATCAAAAATATTCTTCATTAACAAAGCCTTGGATTTCAAACCAAGCAACTTTCTTTTAATCAAACTTCAATCAATCTTAATCATATTAGACTTTATTTTTGCAATTAAAATCAATCAAACTTCAATCACTCGCCACTTTGGCTCATTTTATCTTTCACAAACATTTTCAAGCTTTAAAATCAACATAACAAATCACTCGGCGTTTTAACCCGAACTACATCGGTTTTGATCCCATTTGGGTATGTAGGCAAAGGACTTTGTCCTTCCAAACCAACCAAACAAAAATCAATGAAAACAACAAAAACATTTTCTTTCTTTTTTTTAATTAAGCAACAAACTTGTTCATTTTGGTTGCAACAACTAATTTGAACAATTATTTCTTTTTCATTTGAGTTTTAAAACGAGCGTTTTGACAGTTTACACTTTTTCTTAAAATTCAAGCGAAACTTGAATGAAAAAGGGTGGTTTGACGTATGTCTCTCCTTTCCCCGATCGGATAAACACTTGACGTATGTCTCGTTGCTTAGACGATCGTCATTCTTTTCTAGCTCCCCCAAAAAATACGTTTTCTCAAGTTCAAACAAAACATGAATGAAAAAGGGTGGTTTGACGTATGTCTCTCCTTTCCCCGGTTGTACGAATGCTTGACGTATGTCTCGTTGCTCGGACAATCGTCATTCTATTTTCAACGCGTCCAACGCATTTGAACCTTTCTTGGTCCCTCGCGACCAATTTTAACATTTCTTGGTCCTTCGCGACCAATTTGAACCTTTCTTGGTCCCTCGCGACCAATTTTAACATTTATTGGTCCCTCGCGACCAAATTGAACATTTCTTGGTCCCTCGCGACCAATTTTAACATTTCTTGGTCCCTCGCGACCAATTTTAACATTTCTTGGTCCCTCGCGACCAAATTGAACCTTTCTTGGTCCCTCGCGACCAATTTGAGCCTTTCTTGGTCCCTCGCGACCAAATTGAACCTTTCTTGGTCCTTCGCGACCAATTTGAACCTTTCTTGGTCCCTCACGACCAAATTGAACCTTTCTTGGTCCTTCGCGACCAATTTGAACCTTTCTTGGTCCCTCGTGACCAATCCAACTTTTCTTGGTCCCCCGTGACCATTTTAAACTTTTCTTGGCCCCCGTGGTCAATTCAAACATTTTACGCCTTGTGCGAGTTTATCGCCTTAATGTGCGTTCGTCTTTTTACGCCTTGTGCGAGTTTATCGCCTTAATGTGCGTTCGTCTTTTTACGCCTTGTGCGAGTTTATCGCCTTAATGTGCGTTCGTCTTTTTACGCCTTGTGCGAGTTTATCGCCTTAATGTGCGCTTGTCTCCTTCATCATTTAAAGCTTTTACGCCTTTGCGCGTTTTCAAACTTTTTTTCAAGAACTACGTAAGCTTTGAATTCTCCGACTACCGGGAGATACGTAGGAGCAGGATTGTCGTCTTGTCAAGCCCGTTAATAAAAATCTTTTTTTCTTTTTTCTCTTTCGTTTGTTTTTATCTCTTTCTTCACCTCACATTATATTTTCTTGTTCCTTTATATATATATATATATATATATATATGATTAAGCATGCAAGCAAAACGTCAAAAGACATTTTAAGCCTAAGCCAACTAAGAGGTTCCCGTTGAGTACAACGGATGTGAGGGGTGCTAATACCTTCCCCTCGCATAATCGACTTTCGAACCTAAAATCTCTTTTTCAAGGTAATTTCGAACTTTTTTCCTTTTACCCCGAAAAATTAAAAGTTCAGTCGTGATTTAAAATTAGTGATTCAATGCTAGTCAATAGCTTGACATCCGAAATTCGACGCGACAGAAATGGCGACTTCACTGGGGACTACACTTAAACACTTTGTTTTCGTGTATAATAAGTCAAGCCTATCTTAGTTGGCTTTTAGGCTAAAATGTCTTTGTTTTGCTTGCACGCTTGTGCCTTATTATCATTATTTGTTTATCATTTGCTTTATATGTATATGTTTCATATTGCTTTATATTCATATTATATATGTTGTGGGGTTACTTGAGCGATGTTACTCCACATTGTTCGGGTTAATGCCGGACGTGTGAGGCTCTATTCCCGAGCTTGAGAAAAAATTAAGATAGGATGGGGTTGCGTAGCGGAGGCCCACTTGACGTATGTCTTGAAGGGAAGATGCGAAAACCCCGCCTAGAGTAGATTTCACTTGGAATATATTGAGGTCTTGCGAGCATTTGCAATTGACGACAATAGTTCCTTGTGAGGTCCGTGATCTCTAGGGACCTTTTTAGAAAATCTCATCTTTAGAGCCTACACGTGAGAATGGGGGAAATTTTGAACATACATATGCATACCATACATTTACATGCATGAAAATAATTTTCGCATATCACTTTGCTTTATAGGAAATTAATTGCACTTTTTAATTTCCTTGTAAAGCAAAACAAAATTTTTTCATGCATTTACATACATCATTCATTATCATGCATACGTCCATCTTCGAGTCCAAAACTCATTTCCTTTCTTATCATAAGGATTTCTTACAATCCGAAGTGAGTCATCGGTGTTCGCATTTCATTCGCAACACCACGTGTCATCCCATTAAGGAAAGTGGCTCGACGTCCCAAGGTAAACCACACATATAACAAGGGGCAATTATCCCCCCGTTTGAACATGGGGCATGCCATTCGACTTTGGTGAGGAATTCATCCCCATTCCCACTACTCTTCAAATGATTTCGGTACCTCAACCCGAAATTACCAACCCCCAGGCTACTGCGGCCTTTTCCCCAATTCACAAAAAGCCCAGTCGTCATTGGCATTCCTCAAATCTCCTACAAAAGTCCAATTTTCAATGGCGACTTCACAAATACAATTTCCAACCAAAGTCCAATCATCATTGGCACAATCCACAAACAAAGCCCGACCTTAATCGGCAACCAATCACATCATATGGATTGATCCAATGATTCAACCACAAATGCATGGTAGTGATAGAATTTGATTAATTTGCGCAAAGCTAAGATACATGTTTCCTGTTTTTTCTCATGATTAAACTTGAAAGGAGAATACGTACTTAGTACAAAAGTTATATCATGCAACTTGCGTTTTTAATATGTTTATTCGGTGAACCATTTAGAACCAGCCAAAATGTGAGGAATCCTCAAAATCATTATATATATATATGCAGGAGACCGACATTTTTTGTTTAAACTCGATTTTGTTATGTTAAATCTGAGCGTTGTTTTAGATTGTACGAAAGCATTGATAGGATCAAGGCATTTTTTGAAAATGAGTGAAAAACCCTTGACCACAAATAGCCCACCCTGTGAGGAGTGAGTATTTGTTAACCCCTTTGAGCCTAATGAATCAGAATCATTAACTATGGACTGCCAATTCTCATAAGCTCAATTGCTTAATGAAATTGCCGGAGTTTGTAAAAAAATTCAGTTCATAGTTAAATCATTATTGAATTCTGATATTTTCACTTTCATTTTTGAACCCTTAACCTTCATGATTATTGTCCTTTGCCGAAAGAGGAAGGAACATTCAATTAGGGTATCATCTTTGATTAAGTTGGAAAAAAGGAGGTTGTGAATGTCAAGAAATGGTGTTTTTTTTTAAATGTATCTTGACAACAAGAACAAAAAAAAAAGAAAGAAAAGAAAAAGAAAAAATAGAAAATCTCTAAAGCAAAATGTTGTCGAGGATAAAAAAAAAACATTTGTAAATCACCAAGAGTTGTGATTGAATAAAGGAGGAAGGGTGTAATTTAGAAAGAATGTTCCTCTTGCTTGGCCATTTGAATTCAATTCCCCCACATATGACATTTCTTTTGTAACCAAGCCAAATTACAACCCTCGAAGACCTTGTGATCAATGCTTTCGTGCTCTTAGAAACAATGATTAGATGGACACATAACTCGATCGGAATGTTAGCAAACTTGCCGGATGAGTGTTCAATACCCCTCACATTAATATTCAATTTGTTCATTTACTTAAATGAGTGTTAGGTTGGTTCATTGATAAACGTATTTTTAACTTGAGCTGTACGATATAAATTTTGTGTTTGGTATTGTTTCAAATTTTTAGTGCAATCTGGGATTAATGGGAACATCAAAATTGCATGTGCAAATTGCATAGGAATCATGCATTCGGGAATTTCCGACCAATCCTCATTACCAACAAAAGCCCAATTCTCATTGGCACCCACAATATCAAACCAAAGCCCAACCGTGCTTGGCGCCCAATCATTCATAAATCCCGACCATGCTCGGTACACAATCATCCAAAAAGCCCAACCATGTTTGGCACCTAATCACAAGCAAAGCCCAATTGTCATTGGCGATCACAACTACAATTTCACATTAAGCCCAATCGTCATTGGCATTCCTCACAATCTCCCACATTAAGCCCAATCGTCATTGGCATTCCTCACAATCTCCCACAAAAAGCCCAACCATGCTTGGCGCCCAACCATTCACAAATCCCGACCATGCTCGGTACACAATCATCCAAAAAGCCCAACCATGCTTGGCACTCCCTCACAATTCACAAAAGGCCCAGTCGTCATTGACATTCCTCAATCACCTACAAAAAGCCCAATTTCCATTGGCCCTTACAAACACAATCACAAGTGAAGCCCAATTTTCATTGGCATTCCCACTCACCACATCACAAAAAGCCCGACCTCGCTCGGCACCCACATATCAAAAAGCCCGACCTCGCTCGGCACCCACATTACAAAAAGCCCGACCTCGCTCGGCACCCACATTACAATCAAAGCCCGACCTCGCTCGGCATTCAATCATCCAAAGCCCGACTTCGCTCGGCAACCAATCATAAAAGCCCGACCTCGCTCGGCAACCAATCATAAAAGCCCGACCTTGCTCGGCATCCAATCATTACCCCCAGTGTTAAACATGACATGTGTTTATCCCACATTGGACTTCTTTCAAGGGATTCCCCAGCGAAATCCTCAGTAAATCAAAAGGGAATATCCCCAGTGAATCAAAGTCCGACCTTGCTCGGCACCCACTTTACAATCGAAATCCGACCTCGCTCGGCATTCAATCATAATCCCCAGTGGATTAGCACAATCCCCGGTGGATTAACAAACTCCCCAGGAAATCAACCTTTGTCCAAAACAATCAAAAGCCCAATTGTCATTGGCACCTACTCACAAAAGCCCAACCACCAGTTGGCATCTAAGGCTGGATATCGATCATGCTTCCAAAATGATCTTTATATCCCCAGCGAAACCACAAACAAAGTCCAATTTTATTGGCATCCCCCAGTGGAGTCTCAACCCCAAAAGCCCAATCATCATTGGCACAAATACATAACAAAGCCCGACCTCGCTCGGCACCCACATTACAAAAAGCCCGACCTCGCTCGGCACCCCAATCAAAGCCCGACCTCGCTCGGCATCCAAACAAAACATAAGCATTCCCGGTGGAATCACCAGTTCTTTTCCCAAGCGGATTAACACGATTCCCCAGTGAAGTAACAATTTCCCCATGAGGTATGTGTTCCTCATCAACGGTTACGGCTTTACCCCGTCAACATTTTGGAGGTGTTCCCTGTAACATCATCCCCGGCAAAGATCACCATGTGTTTACAATGCGACGTCGGTCCACTTCTCATTTTACCGGTCTAAATCTTGTTTCACCAAGTGTCGGTCACGCAATAAATCAAAACACTTAGGATATCCCCAGTGCAAGCCAATCTTTCACACAACATCCCCAGTGGGAGTCCTGCATTAGTACATTCATACATTCATGCATTCATGCATTTGTCCATTTGTACAAACATGCAAATCATATAATCACGCATTCATGCATATGCGCATTCATACATGCAACATACCACAATATCATCTGTACATGGTTGCTTTAACCACCACGTTTCTTACCAATTTATCATAAACAATCTGCATTTTTCTCAAATGTCATCCTCTAGTGATGTTACAAAATAAAGCCCAATTTTATTGGCATTCCCCAGTGAGTCATCATTCACACTCACAAATACCAAATCATAACCAAAGTCCGACTTTGCTCGGCATCCCATCATAGTCACCAGTAAATGTTTCCCAAGTGTCATCCCCAATCTGTTTGGTTAAGTGGTGTCACCCTTTTACGCCAAGTGGCAGTTCAAACGAACAGCTTGTGCATATTCCCCAGTATTGTCGCCAAGTGACATTTCTTTAACGAACACTTGTGCAAAGTTTTATTTGTTTTTATCCTCAGTGGTAGTTCGGATTTTAACCCGAACAGCTGACTTTGTTTTTTATCATTCAGTGGCAGTTCGGATTTTAACCCGAACAGCTGACTTTGTTTTTTATCATTCAGTGGCAGTTCGGATTTTAACCCGAACAGCTGACTTTGTTTTTATCCTCAGTGGTAGTTCGGATTTTAACCCGAACAGCTGACTTTGTTTTTATCCTCAGTAGTAGTTCGGATTTTAACCCGAACAGCTGACTTTGTTTTTATCCTCAGTGGTAGTTCGGATTTTAACCCGAACAGCTGACTTTGTTTTTTATCCTCAGTGGTAGTTCGGATTTTAACCCGAACAGCTGACCTTTTAACCTTCTTGTTTCTCATTCAGTGGTAGTTCGGAATTTAACCCGAACGACTGACTTTTACCTTCGTTGTCTTGTCATGAGTAGTTCGGAATTTAACCCGAACGACTGACTTTTACCTTCGTTGTCTTGTCATCAGTAGTTCGGAATTTAACCCGAACGACTGACTTTTACCTTCGTTGTCTTGTCATCAGTAGTTCGGATTTTAACCCGAACGACTGACTTTTACCTTCGCTGTCTTGTCATCAGTAGCTCGGAATTTAACCCGAACGACTGACTTTTACCTTCGTTGTCTTGTCATCAGTAGCTCGGAATTTAACCCGAACGACTGACTTTTACCTTCGTTGTCTTGTCATTAGTAGCTCGGAATTTAACCCGAACGACTGACTTTTACCTTCGTTGTCTTGTCATCAGTAGCTCGGAATTTAACCCGAACAGCTGACTTTTATACCCTTGTTTTATCATCATTCAGTGTTAGTTCGGATTTTAACCCGAACAACTGACCTTTACCTTCGTTTCTTACCAACGATGCCAGTTCGGAATTTAACCCGAACGATTGACGTTTACTCTGGTTTTCTTCTCATCAGCAGTTCGGAATTTAACCCGAACAGCTGACTTTTATCCTTTGTTTTCTTATCCCCAGTGGCAGTTCGGAATTTAACCCGAACAGCTGACTTTTATCCTTTGTTTTCTTATCCCCAGTGGCAGTTCGGAATTTAACCCGAACAGCTGACTTTTATCCTTTGTTTTCTTATCCTCAGTGGCAGTTCGGAATTTAACCCGGACAGTCGACATGTCTTTTATTTCCTGTTGTCAATGTACAGTTCGGTAACCAACCCGAACAGTTGACTTTCTTTTTTATCGTCAATGAACAGTTCGGTAAACAACCCGGACAGTTGACGCGACATTTACTTTCTTGTCGTCAATGGCAGTTCGGAATACAACCCGAACAGTTGACATTTTATTTCTTGTCGTCAGTGGCAGTTCGGAATTTAACCCGAACAGCTGACCTTTACATTCAATCCTTGTCGTCAGTGGCAGTTCGGAATTTAACCCGAACAGCTGACATTTTACCCTTTTTGGTTCCCGTGGTTAATTGCCCACTCTCCCCAGTGAACAGTTCGGCAATAACCCAAACGGCTAACCTTTTTCCCCGGTGGAACACTATCCCCAATAGAGTTGGATCCCGTTTCTTTAACGAACCCGGGTATCCCTTTGTCTCTGTTTATCCCCAATCAGGTCATCTTTGCCGTCTTGCATTCATACTTGCATCACATGCATTCATAGCATTGCATACATGGCATCGCATCCATAATATTTTACTGTCCAAAATTGGTCAAAAAATGGTGTACTCTGTATTTAAGTTTCTTCGACCCGTCGAATCAAAATTTCGCTTTTTAATCTCCGTAGCGAAGAAACTTAAATAGGGGCATCTGTCATACCCCATTTTTTGACCCATTTTCGTCTCGTTTTACTTATTGTCTCGTTTTACGCATTTTTTTTAAAGGCCGAGAATTTTCGTCGTTTCAGACGAAATTTCGGCAGGGAGGTATTTTAAAATACCTCATGTCATTTTTTGTCTCGTTTATTTATTTTATTTTATTACTTTTTATTTTTACTATTAATTTCAGTTTTTATTATCATTAATTTTACTATTATTACCATTTTATTTATTTCCTTTTTTATTATTTATCATTATTATTATTTATTACTCTTATTATTATTATTATCATTTTTATTTTTTATTATTTTTGGTCCAAGGTCAACAAAAAACACACTGCAGGGGCGCCCCTTTCACTGGGATTTTTTCATCATCACATTCATCCCAAATCCTATCCAAAATCATCATTACAAATCCATCCCAATCCTCAAATCTTATCCCAAATTTTGCAGGAAACCAACTTGCAAGTTATGACAAGCAGCTCAAATTTGCTCTATAAAACAGGATCACCAGAACACAAGAAAAGAGAGAAAAATTTTTAAAAGAAGATTTTTTTAAAAACCACAAACATTCCAGCAACTTTTTTTTCAACAACACAACTCAACAAAACACAACTCAACAAAACACAACAGCCCCCTAACAGAACCTACACGCACGACCCCAAACCCCCACGTCCCAGCAAAAAACGCAAGGCCCCCTCACACAGTACCACACCATACCAGCCAAAACAACACCAAGCCTCACGCACACAGCCACGTCCCAGCAAAAACACACACTCACGCACACACCCTCACTCACGCACACACCCAGCAAGCTCACGCAAACTTAAACAAACCCAGCCGTGACACACACCAACACACGCAATACAAACAAAGGCCACGCAAACTCGTAACACACACACAAGCACAGCAAGGCCGAACCAAAGCAAAACAAAGGTAAAAAAGATTTTTTGTGTGTTTAAAAAAACTTAGATCTAGAGTGTTTGAGGAATTTTTTGAGAAATCTAGATTCAGATTTGGAAGGAGAAGGAAAAAGGATATAGGAAAAGTTGATTTGTTTTGAAAAAAGGAGAGTTTTAGCTTTCCGGCGCGGTGGCGCCGCCGCGTGGGCCGGCGGCCACCACGCCGGAAGCACACCCACGGCCGAGCAGAAGAGAGAAGGGGGGAGAGGATGAGAGAGCTAGAGAGAGAACGGGTGAGAGGAGAGAGAAGTGAATGAGTGAAATGAATTTTTTGTGAAGGGTTGGGGTATATATACCCCCTCCCTGATTCTGTGTGTGAGGGTGTACGCGTTAGCGTACACCCACGCCCTCCAGGCCCTTTGATTTTAGATCATACGGCCTGGCTTTCTTTACCCTGTGATCAGATCAGGGCCGTCTGATTAATCAGACGGCCCAGATTAATTTACGCAGGCCCAATACATTTTGGGCCTTTTTCTTTCAATCTGAACTTTTCTTCACTTCCAGCACCCCAGGTTTTATTTTTTACACCTCCCTAATTTTATTTCTTTTATTTTTCTTTGCAATTTATTTTCCCTTTTATTATTATTTCCTTTTATTTGTTCTTTTATTTTTAACATCTCATTTAGTTACCTATCATATTATTTCATGCATTTTATTTTTTTATTTTTTTTTATTTCTATTTTTGTTCATTTTATTTTGCATCTTTTTTATGTCATTAGCATATACATTTAGGAACAAAATGTTTAAATATGCATTGCATTATATTTTATTTTCATAGTTTAATCCATAATCCAAGAAAAATCTTTTCATTTTGATCCAACATCTTTTTTTATTATTTCTCTCGCGTTTAGTTTATTTCATCGCACTTAATTTCTTTTTAACTCCAAGTAAAAAATCACAAAAACCAAAAAACATTTCAAATATTCAAAAACTTCATCAAAAATATTCTTCATTAACAAAGCCTTGGATTTCAAACCAAGCAACTTTCTTTTAATCAAACTTCAATCAATCTTAATCATATTAGACTTTATTTTTGCAATTAAAATCAATCAAACTTCAATCACTCGCCACTTTGGCTCATTTTATCTTTCACAAACATTTTCAAGCTTTAAAATCAACATAACAAATCACTCGGCGTTTTAACCCGAACTACATCGGTTTTGATCCCATTTGGGTATGTAGGCAAAGGACTTTGTCCTTCCAAACCAACCAAACAAAAATCAATGAAAACAACAAAAACATTTTCTTTCTTTTTTTTAATTAAGCAACAAACTTGTTCATTTTGGTTGCAACAACTAATTTGAACAATTATTTCTTTTTCATTTGAGTTTTAAAACGAGCGTTTTGACAGTTTACACTTTTTCTTAAAATTCAAGCGAAACTTGAATGAAAAAGGGTGGTTTGACGTATGTCTCTCCTTTCCCCGATCGGATAAACACTTGACGTATGTCTCGTTGCTTAGACGATCGTCATTCTTTTCTAGCTCCCCCAAAAAATACGTTTTCTCAAGTTCAAACAAAACATGAATGAAAAAGGGTTGTTTGACGTATGTCTCTCCTTTCCCCGGTTGTACGAATGCTTGACGTATGTCTCGTTGCTCGGACAATCGTCATTCTATTTTCAACGCGTCCAACGCATTTGAACCTTTCTTGGTCCCTCGCGACCAATTTTAACATTTCTTGGTCCCTCGCGACCAATTTGAACCTTTCTTGGTCCCTCGCGACCAATTTTAACATTCCTTGGTCCCTCGCGACCAAATTGAACATTTCTTGGTCCCTCGCGACCAATTTTAACATTTCTTGGTCCCTCGCGACCAAATTGAACCTTTCTTGGTCCCTCGCGACCAATTTGAACCTTTCTTGGTCCCTCGCGACCAAATTGAACCTTTCTTGGTCCTTCGCGACCAATTTGAACCTTTCTTGGTCCCTCACGACCAAATTGAACCTTTCTTGGTCCTTCGCGACCAATTTGAACCTTTCTTGGTCCCTCGTGACCAATCCAACTTTTCTTGGTCCCCCGTGACCATTTTAAACTTTTCTTGGCCCCCGTGGTCAATTCAAACATTTTACGCCTTGTGCGAGTTTATCGCCTTAATGTGCGTTCGTCTTTTTACGCCTTGTGCGAGTTTATCGCCTTAATGTGCGTTCGTCTTTTTACGCCTTGTGCGAGTTTATCGCCTTAATGTGCGTTCGTCTTTTTACGCCTTGTGCGAGTTTATCGCCTTAATGTGCGCTTGTCTCCTTCATCATTTAAAGCTTTTACGCCTTTGCGCGTTTTCAAACTTTTTTTCAAGAACTACGTAAGCTTTGAATTCTCCGACTACCGGGAGATACGTAGGAGCAGGATTGTCGTCTTGTCAAGCCCGTTAATAAAAATCTTTTTTTCTTTTTTCTCTTTCGTTTGTTTTTATCTCTTTCTTCACCTCACATTATATTTTCTTGTTCCTTTATATATATATATATATGATTAAGCATGCAAGCAAAACGTCAAAAGACATTTTAAGCCTAAGCCAACTAAGAGGTTCCCGTTGAGTACAACGGATGTGAGGGGTGCTAATACCTTCCCCTCGCATAATCGACTTTCGAACCTAAAATCTCTTTTTCAAGGTAATTTCGAACTTTTTTCCTTTTTCCCCGAAAAATTAAAAGTTCAGTCGTGATTTAAAATTAGTGATTCAATGCTTCCCAATAGCTTGATATCCGAAATTCGACGCGACACTCTCAAGAGTGACTAAGAATGAATTTAATTAACTGGGAACAGGACTTCAGGGAAGCTTGCAAACCTCACCTTAATGGACCTATCACAGACATAGGAGGAGCTTGTAAACCTCAACCTAAGACTATCAGGCTCTGGGGGAGCTTGCAAACCTCATACCCTGAAGTCTAACTGTTAATTAAATTAACAACAATTGTTCAAAATACTTGTGTTTTTCATCATCAAAAAAGGGGAGATTGTTGGAACAAGAAGTGTCTTGGACAATTCCTCTAAGGTTTTGATGATAACAAAGTATTGAAGAACAACAGGAATACTAACATATGTTCAATGTGCAGAATCATAGAAAGATCTATCTATCAAAGAAGAACATATGAAGAGCATCATAAGGAACAAGAGAAGCTAAGAAAACTATAGTAGAAGACCAAAGGAAGGTCAACCAGAAGTCAACATCCTTGGAAGACGGGCACCACACAGATTCTGGAGAGGGAACTCAACATATTTTATGATGGTCATCAGACTCATAAGCAAACATTGCAGACTTGGATCACCCACAGACTTTAGTAAGTTATGAGGGACCCAGAATCTACGTAGGCTTTGTCCAACTATGTGAGCTGTCACTATCTAGGTTTTGACAGGTGCAGTTCTTTTGTCATCTTCTGTCTATATGCACAATCAGACAAAGGACATCAAGAACAAACTAAGCAACGAATAATTCCTCTTTCAGCAAAGGAGAATTCAAAGTTCATTTCAACGGGATTATCCATATCAGGCAAAGAGCCAACGTTCTTGATCAAAGCTTCTCAACGACTCTATTTACACTGGCACTCATCTCCAACGTCTCACAAATCCATGCCTATAAAAGGAGTTGAAGACCACGAAGATTAACAAGATTCAGCTATTTCAAAGTGCATATACTCTGTTAAATTCAATAATGCAAAGCACTTAGGATTTTTGTTTTCAAGTTTATAACTTAGAAATCCTAGATTTGTAGAGAGTCTGTTCATTTGGTCATATACACCAAACATTGTTAAATCAGGTGTTGAACAAATTAGAAGCCTTTAGTTGCAAAGCTAAAGTGTATAAGTCTCTTGGTGAAACCTTGAGCAACTAGAAGTCTCTTCGGTGTGTCCTTAGAGCATTGGAAGTCTCTTGTATGCGTGTTTGAGCACTTGTAAGTCGCTTGGAGTAGTCCTTGAGCAAGGAAGTCTTTAGGAGAGGCCTAGAGCAGGAAGTCTTAAGCTGTGTGCTTAAGCAAGGAAGTCTTAGGCATGTGTGTTAAGAAAGTAAGTCTTTATGAGAGTCCTAGAGCAGGAAGTCTTAAGTTGTGTGCTTAAGCAATGAAGTCTTAGGCCGGTGTGCTTAAGCAAGTAAGTCTTTAGGAAGAGTCCTAGAGCATGAAGTCTTGAGCAGGTGTGCTTGAGCATAGGAAAAGTCTCTAGGAGTTGTCCTTGAGCAATTTGTAATCCTGTGTGATTATAGTGAAATCCCTTGGAAGTGCAAGGGGACTGGACTACTCCTGGGTTGTAGGAGGAACCAATATAAAATTGCTTTGTGTCTTCTCTCTCTCTCTCTCTCTCTCTCTCTCTCTCTCTCTCTCTCTCTCTCTTTATCTTTATCTTTGTGCTCTGTACTACATCCACTGCATTCAGACTCTGTATCAGAATCTGTATACCACATATTCTGAACAGCTTTTGAACACCATGAACAAGAAACCAGAAAAAGCCAACACAATTCAACCCCCCTTCTTATGTTTTTCTCACCTTCAGAATTGACTAAGCTCATTAGTGTAAGTGACTCAAACCCATAATACAAATAGGATAATGTGTGTTGTGGTGAAATTAGGTCACCTCATTTTATCACAAACACACAAGAGGCTAGAGAGAAGAGGCTTGGAGAGGAAAGAAGAGAGGATACTCAAGAGCAAGAGAGAAGAAATAGATTTCAGTTTGGAGAGCTAGTTTTTGTGGAGATTAGAGGTAAGAGAAGGTTATTTTCACCATCTAGGTTTTATGAGAAATTGGGTAGTTATGGGTGTTTTGAATTCTCTTTAATTTCATGAATTGATGTTGATTATGTGATAATTTCATGCTCTAATTATTTTGGTTATTTTGGGTATGTGATAATTGATGAAGTCATGTTGTTCGTGTGTTAAACTCTATGTTTGTTTATGGTGAATTGGTATATTTGAGAATTTGGATGAACTTGGTGAAGAACATTATAAATGAAGTTGAATTATTGTTTAATTGTTGATTTGAATATGGGTACATGTTTGGTTTAAGAATTTATGAGATTATATGTTAAGTTTCATGATTGAAGTTGTTGTTGTTGTGTTCTTAACAACTATGGGCAATTTGATGAAAAGGTGAAGATTGTTGTTGAATTATTGTGTTGATGGTATGTTAATTGAAATGTGTGAGTATTGCTATGTTGAATTTTAAGAAGAGTTGAAGTTGTTGTTGTTGCTATGTTTGGGTGTTGAGTTATTGTGTTAAAATTTTGAGATGATAATTTGAATTGATAGTAAAACATGGTAAATAGTGATGAAAGTGAGTGTATTCAAGTTGGTTAAGCTAAGTTTGGTGTATAATTGATTGGATAAAATTGGTTTAAGGATTTGGGATGATTTTAGTGCGAATTGGATCGAAAAATGGAGTTGAAAACGATGTTTCCCGCGAAAAATAGAAAGATCAGATTTTTCCTCTTCTGCATGACACGCACGATTGTGCGCCCATATGGTACGGACCGTGCTTGTGGTTTGACGTTGTGACGCACGAGTGTACGCCCATGTGGCACGACCGTGCATCCACCATGTGTAGGGGAACTTCATTTATTTGTGATTTTTGAGGTATCCAATGTATGAGAATGGGTCCCAAACCCCTAAACTTGATTAATAGGATTATAATTAGGATGTGTGTGAGTGATTAAGTTAGACTATGTTGGAAGATAAGTTAGGAATGGAAAGAGTTATAAATGTACTTTTGAATTAGTTATACTCGAAACATATGATGAATGTGAACTTGTTAATTGATTAATGAAGCATGAATGATGATGTAACATGTTAAGGATGTATTTAGGATGTGATGAGTTAGTTGGTGATAGGTGAATGAAACCTTGTTTTTATTATGCATGAATTGTGAACTATGTGAATGAGATTAAATGAAGACGTGTGGGTATGATGATTATGATATGTAGATGAATGATAAACGATGATAGTGAATTGGAGAATGTGATGATTTGATGTCTTGACTATTTAACTTGTTGATGTGTGCCCTTATTTGATTTGACGATGCAATTGGTGTGTATATTTGGTGATGATATGATATACGATGGAGTGAATTATATAAAGATGAGGTGTATGATGGTGTGCATTGTCGAGTCTATATGTGGGTCCATGCATTCATAAGTCAATCCTATGAAAAAACGAGTATGAAAAGACGAGGGGACTAATCAGTAACATACCTCTAATTACCCAACTATGAAAAGATGAGGGATTACTCAGTAACAAAACTCTGATATTCACATGCATGTAGATTCGTATTAGGCTCATTACATGGACATGATGAGTCATATGTGGTAATGTTTGACGTGAATATGTGCATCTATTTGGTATTTGTGCACATGATGATGTTGAGGTTATGTGAACGATATATATTTGATTTGGTGATTAATTGTTGATGAAAATATGTTATGAAAGCCTTGTGATCTTGTGCTAAAGTCTTGTTATAACCAGACTCTCAATTGATTATAAATACATGTGAATGTTCTATGCTTGAAACAAATTATGCTTAGATGATGATGTTGTTTTGCCTGAACTTATATGCGTTTATAATTCCTTTATGTTGAACGTATATCTTACCCTCCAGTAGCTTTTTGTAGCCTACATCCTCGTGGTGTAGACGTGCAGGTTGAGGATTGACGTGATGACTACACGTTCTTATCATTCTTCTTTATTTTTGAGGACGACGTGATGTCTACTCGTTCTTCTTTATTTTTGAGGAGTCTAGATTAGATGCTCTGATCTAGGTTTTGGGGCTGTATTGCTTTTATCCTTGGAATTGACGTTGATGGATCTATATGATCAAGCTGTTGATATATTTATATTTTGAGATTTTATGATGTGATCCGAGATTATATTGTTGAAGATTCTTATTTCCGTTGTGATCTGTTATATATTTGATAAAGTTTTTATTATAAGGATTTAGTATGAGATATTTGGTGAATAGTAACACCTTGATGTTTGATTATTTGCATGATTTATTATTTAAATATTAGTCTCTGGGTTCAGGGTGTTACACGTAGCATACTCTTTGAGAGTACGATTGTCAGCCATGTTGTTATCGCGTGCGTCTCTTCTTCTTTGATAAAGATCATTCCAATCTCGGGAATAAACTCTCCAAGACTTCTGGTTCTTTGCATTCAAGGAATTTAGAGAATCCAAAAGTTGAAAAATAAAAAGAAAAAGAAAAAGTTTTAGTCTAACTGGTACTAAAAAGTTGTTTAATATCAAAAACTCCTCGGCAACGGCGCCAAAAACTTGATACGAATCCGCAAGTGTACGGTTCTATCGAGTAGTAAAAAGTTGTCGATCCACAGAGAGTTATATGATTACCAATCTTGTTTTTAGTTGTGATTATCTGAAAAGATCAAGTTTATAAGTTCAATTGTTTCTTGGTTTTAAATTCCAATATTATAAAAGCGTCATGGGATTATTGGTTCATCATAATGACAAATCATAAACATTCCCTATCTATTTCCTTATTCTATGTTAAACTCATTTTCTTAAGAAAATATTTTCATAAGTATTTCATGTTTCCTTTCAGAATACATGAATGTATCTCAATAACAATCAAGCATATTCTCATGGTTGATTACTATTGAGACCCTTTAAGTTTTAATCTTATTGTCTCAAGGTTCACAAAACTATTCTCATGTTTTGCTCACCTTGTCTAATCTCATTTGTTCTAATATCAATCTTCATCTTTCGATACTTCGATTGTAATTTGATATATGACTTAAAAATGATGAGATTAGATTAGAAAAAGAATTTAAACAAAATAAGCTTCTAGACTTGGTTTGAATAGGATTTAGTCATTAGACTATTCCAACAATCCCAAGACTAGAAAGTCTACTCACACATGTTCATTGTAGACAAGGTATATAAATTAAAAGACATAGAAATAAAAGACATGAAAGTAAATTGCTGAAAGATAAATTGCAGGAATGTAAAGAACAAGAAAGTAAAGTGCAGAAATTTAGAACAAAAAGAACTTAGAACAAGTGTAAAACTTTTGATTTCTCTAGAGTAAAGTTATAAGCCTTCCAAGATCATTACAACTCTGATAAGAGCTCTATATGTAGCCTAGAACCTCAAACAATGCATTAAACTCATATTACAAGGCAATAATGGGCAGTTTCCAAGAGTTTTCACCATTAAAATCTGACAGCATAACACGCACGGTCGTGCCTATGGGGTGCACGACGGTGCCTAGCTTTAAAAATGTTGTTTCTGAAAAACTGAAGGGGCGCACGACCGTGCTTGATAATTCTGCTTTACATGGCACGATTTGACTAGGAGAGGCACACGACCAGTGTATTTGGGGGCACGACCGTGCCACTTGAAAATACCTCAAAACTTGATTTTTCTTCTCTTTCTTTGCTCTTCATCCATGCTTTTGATCCAAGAAACTTGTTCTTCATTATTTTGGCCTTGAAAACAAAACAATGAGATTGAAGTAAAATAGCTCTAAAACAAGATTAAAACACAATAATTTTTATTGAAATTAGCGGCTGAAAACACCATAAACTACAACTTATCATTTTATTGTTTAGACCAATTTGTGTGTTGGTTGAATGCAACTTTTGTTTTGTTGTCATGTTGATTGTAGTTTGCTATGGATATATTGTTCTTCAATAGGATTATTTGGCACCTTGGTAGAGACACACAATTATTTGTGTGTCTTTTGAAGTATGAGTATTTTATTTTTATTCCGTTTACTATTTTTTTATTTAAATTTTAAATTTATCTGTGTATCTATACGATATTTAGGATTAGTTATTTAGGTTTCTCGCCAACAATGGATTAGTTTAAATGGCTAAGGACTAGGATCTCTTAAATAAGTGGGTGGAAGTTTGATCATTGACTCTTGTATATGGATAAAATTCAATTGTGATGGGAGAATCCATCTTATGTGTCTCACGAGTTTCCCAATAAATATTAGTCACTACTAAACAGAATTATCAACTTCACACCAATCAAACGACAACATAAAAAAATTTACTTTTGTTAACAAAAAAAAACTTAGGGTTCAAGAATGAGATGTCGGAGATTGCTTCCCCGTACAAATTAGAAGATGCTAATACAAATTTGTAGGGCATAAATAGAAAAGAAAAAAAAAGTCTTGTTAAAGAATGCCTCTGAGGGTATTCTTTGAAAATTTTAAATTCAAAAATTATTTCTTAAAAAAATCAAATACTTCAATTTCCAATGTAATGAATAGACAAATTTTTACTACCTCTGTCAGTAATTATAAGACCTTTTTGAGAAAAAAATTGTCCTTATTATAAGATCCATTTGGTATTCCAACTACAGTAATTATTTCTTTACTAAGATACCTCTATTTATTTTGCATCGTTTTCTTCAATCAACAATAAATATTATGTTGAAAACATAAAATAATTCTCTTTCTTAAGGATAAAATTGTAAAAACATAGTAATTATAAACAAATATAATACTACTACCAACTTTCTTAATTCTCGTGATTTTGATAAAAGGGTCTTATATTAAGGGACGGATAATTGAACATTTAAGATCTTAAAAAGTGTCACAGGACAAACGTTATCATTTCCCATAAAAAATAAAGTCATAAAAAGACAAAATACAAATGTAATTAAGAAATCAATAAATAAGGAATATTAAATGCTTGTCTTTGGTCAATAATAAATTACTTTAATTCTCTTAATCACTATTCAAATATTGCCATCAATGCAAACAATGGGTTTCATCCATTGGATTTAGATGAGTTGTTCATATTTAAACTTTAGTATGACTCCCTCCGTCTCAAATTATAAGAAAAAAATTCAAATCACATTTATTAAGAAAACTAAAACATAAGAAATTGGAGTATAACTTTTATTTATTAAGTTTCATGGGAATATGCAAAAAAAAAATTCATTGGCTATTGGTTGTGGAGAAAATGGGAGAGAGAGAGAGAGAGAAAATTGAATATAATTTGCATTTAATTTAATGCGAATAAGTAAAAGTTTTTTTTTTAAAAAAGATGGTTTTTTAGAAAAACAAGATAAAATAGAATAAAAGTTTGTCTTTTTTGCTTATAATTTAAGACAAAGAAAATAATTTTTTATTTTCTTACAGTTTTTAACTGAGGGAGTAGGATTTAAATTTAATACACAACCAAAAAGGATTGTATGATCTTCATTCAACGGGTGTGATCTCCAAATATTAGTACTGCATTCTCAGTAACAATTAACTAGTCAAATATCATACTATCAATTGTGGAAATTTTCAATAGTTAGATTAAGATCAAACAACGCATATTTTGATTGTAATTAAATAAACACTCTTTATAACATTGTGAGGTTAAGTTTCATTGGAAATTGAAACTTGAGTTGACAAAAAAATTATATATATATATATATATATATATATATATATATATATATAGAGAGAGAGAGAGAGAGAGAGAGAGAGTTTTAGTCTCACTGTGTCAATACGTTTCTTTGTTCTGTCTACCTTTTCTTTTTAATTCTGAGAACCCTAGATATCTTACTTTCTTGTTGATGAGAGAAATGCTACCACATAGGCGCTTGAACTTGGAAATTGAGAAATATATTGACGATGATGTTATGGATGAGCGTGACCTTCAACTGAATGATGTTGGTATGTATTATCATTCTCAGTTTTCATCAATACTATGTGATCTGCTTCATCTATGTTGGTTATTTTTTTTCTCATTCATTTTCATATAAAATTTCATATTACTAACGATCTTGGTTATTTTTTTCAATTTTATGGTTAGCTGAGGCATCTATGTTATCTTCAAAGGATGATAGAGAAAAGTCATTTCCCCTGGATGAATCTAGCAAAAAGTATTACATTATTATTTATTTATGCCCCATTTCTCAATTCCACCTTCATTAGTATCCTTTAAGTCTCACTCTAGTAATTTTCTTTAAATTACTTATTTAACATGCTTAAATGTAAGTTTAGTTTCCCTATTTTTGTAACTTCATAATATTGGTCCCCAATTTTTAGATCTGAATATATAGTACTAAATTTTTTAAATTTGAGAAATTTTCTCCACTATTGAATTCATGGCTTATTTTTGTGTGTTATGTTGAATACTAAGCTCACCATTTATAAATGGGTGCTGTGAAACTACATAATTTTTGACAAATAAGATATTTTTAAGGTTTTTCATATTTTTTTTTTATTTTAAGTTTTAACATGAAGTAATAACATAATGATATGGAAATTAAATTAAGAAGGTTTTATCAACATATACATTGTTACATTAGCTTATACCTTATCGGTTTATTATTCAACTTGACACATCAACAAAAACAAAAGTTCTAAACTTAGTGGGGAAGAAAATTTCTAAATCTTTTAAAATTGGGGGAGTAAATTTTGAATTAAGAAATGGGAATAAATTGTGAATAAGAAAAAATAGATACCCCAAAAGTAGATTTAAACCTATGTATTATTGGACTATGTTATACCATCTTTGGAGTTTTGCGGTTGGTTAATTTTATCCTGGTCTTCGTGGAATGACTTCATGGACTAGTTTATGTTGTATGTTGTGTATTTTAGATGCGTTTATATAAATAATGGGTTCTCTTGTTGAGTCTTTTCTCTTTTGTTCGTGGATACACAGTTACCTTATGTACAAATGACGGTTTTCATGAATAAATTTTTCATATATTTTTGGTGAAATTTAAATATATTTTACAAACATTTATCAAACTTGAATACAATATTTTACTTTGAATTTTGAATATATTTTTGTATTTTGTTCATGTATATCTTTGTAGATCTATATTAACAAGCGTACCCAAAATAAAAATTGCGACTCCACAAGAGGAAGTCATCAAACACCTAAGGAACAATGATGGCATCAAACATATATATATCATAATAATATCTTAAAGATTATGTGATCTTCTCTAAATCATAAAAAATCTGAATAAGAGAATAAAAGGCAGATAAACCTTCTGCTATGTTATGGATAATATCTTATTAATTGTTGAGATTTATTTTTTAAAATTGGGTATTAGATTGTATAATAAATGTTTTTAATGTATTTCCTTAGTTTTGTTTTATAACGAGTTGTATATATTTAAAGTATTCCCATATATCATGCTATTAATTCAATTCTCTAGAGACCTTGATGCATCTTGTCTTGTTATTAATTATCTCATCTTCTACACTTGTGTGCAAAAGAAGTGGCCAGAGGAGGAACACTCAAGACAATGTTGATAACTCTATTGCTGATAGAAATAATCGCCTCTCCCTACTAATTGAGCATCTCAAAAATTCTGCAAAAGATGAAAATGAGGTAAATTATTTTTTCATAATGTAACATGTCTGTCATATTTGGGGTTTAACTATGAATGAAGTATGATTGGAATCTGAGCTATAACAAAATGATTTTTTATGTTCTCACGATCAAAATATAACTCTGGTTTTAGGATGTATGATGTATCTCGCATGTTTCACTTGGGTGACATAGTTTTTGGTGACATTGGTAATATTAGTGCATTTTAGATGAGAGAGAATGATAGATGAATGATTTAAATATATTATTTAAATGAAAGAGAATGATTGATTAAGATAAAGATAAGAACAATGTTATCAATGTCAACAAAAACGTCACCCAAAACATTAAGGCTATGATTCTCTAAGAGTAGGCATATAGTAGGCATCGAAATAAAATCCTATATATTAGGCATATTTGACTCTTGAGTTGTGAACGGATAGTGAGATTGAATTGAAATCTCCATAGACCATGGTAAACTTTATGCCTTGATACGAGTCTAACATGGTGTTGGGAGTCTCGGAAGCGACAATGAGCTAAACTTTCAAGACTCCTAAAGACTTTGACACCACATTTTTATCCAAAACATTAAGATTTTAAGTATATATAATAGATCCCCACTCTTATATATCCAACATTTCCTCTATTTTTGGTCGATGTAGGACTTAACCGCTTACGGTTAAAACCCAACACATAGCTTATTTACTATATTAAAAGAGAATAGTGTTCCATTTTTTATATTATTCTAATTATTATTTATTCTTCTCATTGTTATATATTCATTATTTATCACTTTTGTTTAGTAAACATTTTGTTTTTATTATTCTTCAGTTGGACATTTTTATCAAGCTTCTCTCTTTGGAAAAGGAAAAAGTCTCAAATTTGGAGAGGCCATTCCTTACTTGTAAGCCTGCAACATCAATCAGTCAACTGTATCAGGTTTTTTTATTCATTCCCTAACATCATTATACAAGACATTTCAATTTAGTGTCATTTCTAAATTATAATACTAGTTTTTCAATTTACAGTACATTGCCTTAGAAACCTCAATGCAAACTGAAGAGATTGAATTGTTCGTTGTAAAGGAGTGTAACCCCAACATTATATTTGGTGATGCCAATCTCGACCCAAGTAACATTAAGTTTGAGTTCCTGACAAGAGAGAAAGAAACTTTGGCTGAAATCATTCCTGATAATCTCATTCCTGGCTATTTGGTAATTTAATAAATTTTCAATAGATGATATGCATATTGTATACTGAGGTGTTAAATTTTGGTTTTAACTCTAATTGTAGTTTCGGTTGCAATTTTTTATATAAAAATTTACAAAAAAAAATATGGTTTATATGGCAACCTCAAATTTGAAATTTAGTGAGTTGAGTATTGCTATTTTAAACTATGGTTTGTAAATTAAAAGAGAAATTCTTTTTGTTTATCTACTATCATTTATTTTTGACGATATTTGTATATGTATGTGTGTTGTTTTTAGGTCATTGCTTATAAGAAGAAGGTGTGGGACTTGAACATGGCTTTATCATGAGAACTATGTTGCATATTTATTTAATCTTTTTGCTAAACAAAAAGAAGACAATTGGAAATTGGTAAACTTTACATTATTCTTCCGTAAAATTCTGGGTGTTAAACAGTTTGAATTTGTATTTTTATTTATTAATCATCTCATCAACATATGAATTCTCTTTCTTGTAATATTTTATAATATATTATATGTGGATTTTTATGAACAATTCAACTATCTCTTTTTTTTTTTGAGATCAAATGGTATTATTTTCCTCATCTCGTAAAATTTTTCTTTTTTTCCAACGTTAGTATTGTCTTCCAAAATTGCTTGGGTGCTTTTGAGCGGGGTTTTTTTGTCTGTTTCTTGATTTTTGGTGTCTTATTTGTTTGATGTAGTTGGTTAGTCACTTCTTTCTAACATATCTATATATCTATTTGCCATTAACAAAAAAAATATTTGTCTTCCGAAATTGGACTTTTTATTTTTATTTTTATTTTTTGATGGTAAAATTGGATTTTTATGACAATGGTGTTTGTTCAAATTTAAATAACCACTTTTTATTACTATCGGTCCTTTTTATAAGAAAATAATTGAACAACAAAAGTTAACGTATTCGACTTATTATAACGAGGATCAAATACATCAATTTTTGTTATCTCATGTGTTTCTTAGAATAAGTCCTCTCTTCTTATGGACCGAAGATGGTAATAAAAAGAATCGGAGGTATTTGACTCATGATATTTTTAAGTATGCTAAATTTATATTCAAATATTAATGCAGAAAGTAAAGTTTGAGGAAAAGAAAATGAATATAGAATTTTTTTTTACCTAATTCACCATTATTCTCTGCAAATGTCTTGTATGTGATTAATCACGAAATTAATTATTTCACTATATAGAAAAAACCGGAATTTTAAGCATATTTAGTTTGTTTCAACAGTTAGTAGTATCGCATTCAAATTTTCATTGACCATGTTAAAAAAATTTCTTAACCTATGTCAGATTGTTCTTTTTTCGTTGCATATTTATATCAGACATTTTGTTTAAGTATTGTAATAGATTTGCTTATATTAACATAAAATATTACTTTTTTAAAAAAAAATAATAATAAAGTAATTAGTTTTGGAACGTCAAGGGTGGTCGCCCCCCAGATGGTACGTTGGGGAGGACCAGTTGGTTGACGTTCATGAGTTCCTCAAATTTCCACTTCATGCTTCCCATGGAGAGGTTCATTGCTCCGCCAGTGATCACGTTGACGGAAGGGAATTGTTCCCAGGTGCACGAGTAAGGAGTTACTTCGATGTGCTCTGGGAAGCTATCCAGCATCTCAACAGACATGGCAACAACAATGTCTTGACTGTTGCCATCAGCAATCTAGTCGACGGTTTTTCTTTCGGGCAAAGCAGCTTTGGTGAACTGCTTCAACTGACCTCTTTGTATGAGGATTTCAATTGCATCCTTGAGGTGGATGCAATCGTTAGTCAGGTGCCCGTGGCACTTATGGAACCGGCAGTATTTGGTCTTGTCGGCTCCCTTCTTTTCTTGGGTCGGAGGTTTTGGGTATTTGATTCCCGCCTCCTTCAGATCGGCTGCTGCAATCTCTGTGAGGATCTTCTCCCTCGACGCCGCTAGGGGCGTGTATTCAGCAAAACGACTTATAGGTCCTTTGCCCTCCCGAGCGGGTTGTTTACCCTCTCGAGCAATTTGCTTGCCATCCTTCTTTTTCTCCTGGAAGGGCCTTTTAGAGGATTCAGCAGCAGGTTCCTCCTTCATGGGCTTATTCAGGTTATCGGCGTATAATTCCTCCTTATACTTGATATAAGTTTTGGCGATCGCTAGGAACTCGTTGAGAGTCCTTGAGCGATCCAGCTGTACAACCTTCTTCATGTTGGTGTCGTGGCGAAGCCCCTTTGAAATGAGGTACTTCTTCATGGTTTCGTCGGCACCTTTAACCTAGACAGCCTCTTTGTTGAGCCTCTTGATATAGTCTCGGAGGGTTTCGTTCTTCCCTTGCACAATGGCTTCGAGGGACGCCACAGTTTTTGGTTGGGTCCTCGATGCCGTGAAATGTGCAGTAAATTCGTGGCATAGGTCGTTCCAGGAATCAATGGAGTTCCTCCTGAGACCTTTGTACCATGCCATTGCTCCTCGCCGTAAGGTGGTGACGAAGTGTTTGCATTTGACAGCCCCCCGCACCTCTCTGTAGATGAGGACGGCTTCTATGTTCTCTATGTGCTCGTCAGGGTCGGTTGTCCCGTCATACGAGTCCATTTGCGGGGGCTTTTCTAGCCCATGTGGGATGCGTGCATCTCTGATACACCTTGTGAAAGGGTCGTATGCAGGGCGTTCATCGTCGGATGCTGATGTGGAAAACGAGCGTCTGCTTCGCCTTGGTAGAGTCCTTCTCTCGAGAGATCGTCTGGAGGATCTCCTGGTTGGCAACCTCCTGCTTGGCGACCTCCTAATTAGAGATCTCCTGCTGACAGAATGTCTGGGCGACCTAGATGTAGAAGGACGCGGGCTCCCTCCCCTTCTTCCACGTGGTGAAGAGGGAGGCCTCATGGGCGACAGTTGCTGCTTTTTGGGACGCTCCTTCTCGATGCCCATTGTCATACCCCAATTTTTGACCTAAAATTCTTTTTTTACTCGTCTTTTGGTTCGGAATTTTTCGTCGTTTCATACGAAATTTCGGCAGAGAGGTATTTTAAAATACCTCATTTATGGTTCCGAAGGCGACAATTTTTTATTATTATCATTATTATTTTCCTATTTTTCATTATCCTTTTTATTTTTTATATTTTTATTTTCGAATTTATTATTATTATTTTTATTATTTTATTTTGAAAAAGTTTGACTAATGTTTTGATGAGTTTTGATGACAATTTTAATGGTTGCCTTATTTGACTGATCATGTTTATTGTCCATCAATGGCTTTCAATTACATTAACCAGCATTGCATGATTAAAAGGAGAGCTGCACAACAGAACAGAATCAGAAGCCAAAGCAGAACCGAAACAGTAAAACCAACACTCAATCAGAGTCAGAATCAAAAAAAAACCCTAACCAAAGATCATCAGAAGCCAACAATCCAAAACCACCAATTCACCCCAAAATTAAATCAGCCATCGTACAACCATTAATTAGAAAAACAGTACGGCCACCCCTCACCCACAACAAACTCGGCCAACCTCCCCTAAATCCACACAAAACAGTACGGCCACCCCTCACCCACAACAAACTCGAACCACCTCCTCCCCACCACAAACAAAGTTGCGGCCAACCACCACAACACCAAGCCAAGTTCGGCCAACCACCACCACCAAACACTACAAAACCGAACCAAACACCCAAAACCGAACCACACACTACACGAATCCGAAAACCCAACACAAACCACATAGCCGAAGCCAAAACCGAACACAGTTGTTCAAAAAGGTAGTTCTTTTTTTAAAATTTTCAAACTTAGATCTGTTGCTTTTCTAAGAGTTTTTGAAAAAACTAGGGTCAGATTTGAAGAGAGAAGAGGGAGAGGAATTTAAAAAATAAGTTTTTTTTTAAAAAAGGAGTAAAAATCACTCCAGCGCGGTGGCGCCGTCGGCGGCCGCCGCGCCGGAATCTTTTCCGGCCAGGACTTTGCTTAGAGAGAAGGGAGAGGTGGAGAGGAAGAGAAGAGAGAGAAGGACTTTGAGAAATGAACAAAAAACCGGCCGTTTTGATTTATATAAACACCGAACCGTTTCGGTTCTCTTAGACCGAACCGGTCCAGTTTTCTTCTTTTTTCAGCCCAATGGGCTTAACGCGGCCCAGCTTCCTTTCTCCCTCTCTTCTTTTCTGATTTTTCTTTACTCCCCCCTTCCTGCTCCTGCACCCCCCCTTTCTTTTTTTCTTTATTCCTTGCATTTCATTTTTCTTTTCATTTTTCCTTTTTGTTTTCTTTCCTTTTTGCATTTTCATTTTGCATTTTATTATTCCATGTCATTTTATTTCTGTTTTATTTATTTTATTTGCCTTTTTTTTTATTTTAGTACTAGGTTTATATTTAATGCATCTTTTCCCTTTTTTTTATGGTCTAGCTTTTTGTTATCTGTTTTCCTTTTTCTTCTGCATTTTTTTATTTATTTTATTTATTTCCCGGCATATCATGCATTTTTATTTTTATTATTATGTAACATATTTATTTACTGCTTTTGCATTTCATGCATTTTTATCCCTTTATTTATTTTTAGCATATTTATTTTAGTGCATTTGTAATCTTGTTCTTATTTATCATTTTGTCATGTTTTATTTTATTAGAATGTATTTAGGAACAATGTAAAATATAATTGAGAATATCGCACCGACACTCACGTTTATTTATTCAGCTGTGTCAAAAAACGAAAAATGCAAACATATTAGGTTAGTTTAATTTCGAAGGGTTTTCGTGGTGATCCAACGACACCACGAAAACTCCTCGCGTTTAGCTTTTAGTTATGTTATTTAGTCTTAGTTAATTATTAAAAAGAAACAAAAACATACAAATAATCAAAAAATTCACAAAAAAATCTTTTCTTAAACAAACTTTGATTCTCAATCAAGTGCCCCTTTTTTCTTCCTTTATTTTCTTAAATAATCATTAATCCATTTTAATAACATTTAAATCATTTTCCAAAAATAAAAAATACAAACAAATCCTATTTCTGCCACTTGGCCTCATTTTATTTTTTAAAAAACCTTTTCAAAACATATAAAAAACACAAAAACAAATCAATCGACATTTTTACCCCGAACTACAAGGTTTTGATCCCTCACGGGTACGTAGGCAAAGGACCTTGTCCTTCCAAATCTTAAAAAATAAATAAAAAAACAATTTTTTCTCACTACTCTAATTCTTTCTTTTCTTTTAAAAAAATATATAAGCAAGTTATAGCCAAAACAAATAAATAAAATCAAGAGGTTCTCGTAGAGTACTACGAACGTTTAGGGTGCTAACACCTTCCCTAAACGTAACTAACCCCCGAACCCTAAATCTTTTAAAATGTGGTAATTTAGAACTTTTTCCCCTTTTCTTTTGAAAAATTAAAAGTTCAGTCGTGAAATAAAATTAGTGAGTCAACGCTAATCAATAGCTTGATCTCCGAAAATCACCACGACAAAAATGGCGACTTCACTGGGAAAATCACTAAGAGGGTTGAGCCTAACTTGAATTTATTTAATTTATTTTGTGCTACAACTTGCTTAAAATAAAAATAAGGATGTAAATACGTGCCTATGTGTTTTTCCTTTTGCGTGAGTGGTGAGATAAGTCCTACACCCGGACTTGTGGGAAAACATAAGATAGGATGGTGGTATAATCAAAGTGCCTTTCCGAGAGTAAATCTCGGATGTGGCACATGTGATAACCCCGCTCAATGGAGGAATCTTGGAAGTATTACTATGTCGGCATGAGTAGTCGTGTTCGGCATTGCTATTTTCAAGTGACCTATGAAGTTGAGGACCTTTAGTTACATTTACCCATCTTGGCCTTTTAGGAAGTAGTGTGGTGGCTAACCAAGAGTAATCTTGAATTAGTTGATACGCAATACTACACTCAAACGAGACTTTCTTACAAGTATTGTTGGACCGGGAGTCAATCTCGCAACCCGATGATATTTGGAAGGGGTTGAGGACTTTGGGAACTTGGTAGAACCCGTGATACAGGTACATATGAAACCATAATCCTTATCAAATGGCGTGTTTACCCTTGACTCCAACATTACGGACTTAACCTCACCATGTTTTCTCCGTTCTTTAGCATAATCATGCATACATGCATTCATTCATAAACATTTTTTTCATCCAATTACCGAAGGACTTAAACAAGTTTTTTTTTTAACATCATAGAGGAGCACTAGGAAGTACACCTTCAAGAGCCCTTATTTGTTGAATTTAAGGAAGCTAGGAATCTTTAGATTTTTTCTGTTAAAATCTAGCTTCCACTAAAGGACTTTTGAATTGGTCCCTTAGCTTGGTTTCTAAAAAAGGGAACTGTTTTGTAATGTTTTAATGCTCAAAAGAATGTTCAACTATGATGACTGTAATTACTTCGATAAGTCCTTCAATAAAATAAAAAAATTTGTTTGTTTTTGCATACATATACCATGCATCATTTTGCATTCATGGTTTCCAAGTCTGAGTCTCACAAAATCGTCTTTTGCAAAGGTCAAATCGTCTCAAAAGTGGCCCGACATCCTCATCCAAAACCGACTCGCACTTACAACACTCGTGCAAATAGAAAAAAGAAAATGGATCTGGTCGTGCAAACACAAGGAGGGGTTTGCCGCAATTGGGTCGCTGTTGACATTCCCTCAGTTACTCATGGGTCCAAGTAATGTGTTTTCGTTGTCTTGTCTTTTCAAAAAATCCTTTTGTTTCACCCCAGACGAAAGTGAAATCATGTAGGGCTCTACTTTTGTTTTCAAGTTACCACTATCAATGAAAAATTGTCATTTCTTTCGCGACTTTTATTTTTATTTTACTGCTTTTTCTGGAAAAATGGTAACACAAAAAACCCAAAAATATTTTATTTTCTTTTCAATCAATTTCAAAAGGTCTGCATTTTTCACTCATTCTCTAAAATCAATCATGAATCATATATGCAGACTAAACATCAATGAGCCCGTTGAACACGATAACCCTACGCTCTCTCCTAACTTTGAGCTCCCTGTCTACGAAGCCGAAGAGGAGGAGGATGAGGAGATTCCATATGAGATTGCTCGGTTACTAGAACATGAGAAGAAAACCATTCAGCCTCATGAAGAAGCAGTGGAAGTGATCAACTTGGGGTCTGAAGAAGTTAAGAAAGAAATCAAGATCAGAGCTTTGCTTGAAGCGACTGTCAAATAGAGGGTGATAGAACTGCTCAGAGAATATGCTGATGTGTTCGCATGGTCATACCAGGATATGCCATGTTTAGATCCCCGTATTGTGGAGCACCGTTTGCCTCTGAAACCCGAATGCCCACCAATCAAGCAGAAGTTGAGAAGAACTCATCCCGATATGGCTCTCAAGATCAAAGAAGAAGTGCAAAAGCAAATTGATGCAGGCTTCCTTGTTACATCTGAGTATCCACAATGGTTGGCCAACATAGTTCCGGTCCCGAATAAAGATGGTAAGGTCAGAATGTGCGTCGACTACCGAGATCTGAATAAGGCCAGTCCAAAAGATGAGAAGCCTGCCTTAACAGGGAGAATTGCTCGTTGGCAGATGTTGTCCGAGTATGACATTGAATACCGCACCCAAAAGGCAATCAAAGGCAGTGTCCTGGCTGATCATTTGGCACATCAACCAGTTGAAGATTACCAACCTATCAACTTTGACTTTCCCGATGAAGAGATTATGTATTTGAAGATGAAAGATTGTGATGAACCATTGCTTGGAGAGGGTCCAGATCCCGAGTCTAGATGGGGTTTGATATTCGACGGGGCCGTGAATGTCTACGGTAATGGAATTGGGGCAGTCATTATCACTCCTGAAGGCAATCATCTCCTTTTCGCTGCAAGGCTGCAATTCGATTGTACGAACAGTATGGCAGAATATGAAGCGTGCATCCTGGGTATTGAAGAAGCTATTGACTTGAGGATCAAGAACCTTGACATATATGGGGATTCAACGCTAGTAATCAACCAGATCAAAGGAGAATGGGAAACTCGCCACCCCGGCTTGATTCCTTACAAAGATTATGCAAGACGTTTGTTAACCTTTTTCAACAAGGTCGAGTTGCACCACATTCCTCGTGATGAGAACCAAATGGCGGATGCCTTAGCAACTTTATCTTCCATGTATGAAGTGAGTCATCAGAATGACCTGCCAATGATCAGAATTCAACGTCTTGAGAGGCCTGCTCATGTGTTTGTAGTTGAAGAGGTCGTTGACAATAAGCCATGGTTTCATGATATTAAGTGTTTCCTCCAAAGTCAAGAATATCCACCTGGAGCCTCCAACAAAGACAAGAAGACTTTGAGAAGATTGTCTGTTAATTTGTTTCTGAACGGAGGTGTTTTGTACAAGAGGAACTTCGACATGGTATTACTCAAGTGTGTAGACAAACATGAAGCAGAGATGTTGATGAGCGAGATACATGAAGGCTCCTTTGGAACTCACTCCAATGGTCATGCAATGGCTAAAAAGTTTGTTGGATATTTGGTTGTTGGCTACATGTTTGCTAAAATCAAATGTACAAGCAATGCGTCTTCAGAAGCTGGGTCAGAAACTGGGTCTTCAGAAGCTGGAACAGTACTTCAGACGCACTGTTCAGAAGCTGACCTTCAGACGCACTGTTCAGACACTGACTTTCGTTGACCTTTAGACGCACTGTTCAGACGCTGACTTTTGTTGACCTTCAGACGCACTGTTCAGACGCTGACTTTCGTTGACCTTCAGACGCACTGTTCAGACGCTGACTTTTGTTGACCTTTAGAAGCTGCATTTCAGAAGCATGTTTAGTAGCTGGTTTCTGCGTTCAGAATTTGTGTCTTCAAGCTGTTAATTCTCTCACAGTATCATTCGAAGATTTGATTGAAGATTTATCCAAGCTGATGTTTCTAGAAGGCAGATTAATTCGCGTGAAGATATTGGTTGAAGATTTGTTTCTTTTATTTGTGAATATATTTTCAAAGAAATCTTTGGAAAATATATTTCAGAAATATAATTGCTTCTATTTGCTTCTAAAGAATTCTGGAAATATATCTTTGAAGATTAGGGTCAAGAATTATGTTGCAGCTGATGACTATATAAGGAGGACGCTGCTATTGAAGAAGATATCAAAAAAAGAAGTTATAGAGAGAGACTTAGGTTTTTGAGTCTGTGTAAGCTTAGTGCTTTGTTTTTCTGTGTACCACTCAAGTGTTAGAGTTGGTTGTTTTTATTGAGTTGTAATCACTCAAAGCTTTTAAGCAAGAGTGACTGTTTTATGTTTTGAAGAGTGTCTTCAACTTTGTTTGATTTGTTAAAGTCTGATACTCACTAGGGCAGTGATTAACTGAGGGAAGTGAGAGGGGTCTCAGGTCTAGGAGTTCCTAGGCTGAAATACCACAGGTAGTGATTAAGTGAGAATGGGCTGTGAAACAGGAGTTGTTGTCATAGGGGCTGTGAAACAGGGGCTGTGTCATAGGACTTCGAATTGATACTATTTTAGTCGATTTCCTTCCTGGCTTGGTAGCCTCCAGATGTAGGTGAAGTTGCACCGAACTGGGTTAACAATGTTGGAACAAAATGTATGAACAACTCTCTTTTGGGTTTTAATGATAACAAAGTGTTAAAAAGAAAATTGGTATTGCTAATGCTTGATTCTAAGTGTGCAGAACCATGTACTTAACGTTTGGTAATTAACATTGGTTATGGAAGAACAAGCTAAGAGCAAGAAGGAAAGCAAGAAGCCTGTGTTGCAAGTATGGAGCAAAACTGTGTCTGACGCAGCTTCTGAAGGCAGAGTCTGAAGACTGCGTCTGAAGAAGTGCGTCTAAAGACTACGTCTGAAGACTGAGTCTGAAGGTCAACAAAAGTCAACGTCTAAAGACTGAGTCTGAAGGTCAACGAAAGTCAACGTCTGAAGGCTGAATCTGAAGGTCAACAAAAGTCAGCGTCTGAACAGTGTGTCTGAAGGGAGTGTCTGATGAACAGTGCTTCTGAAGGGTGCGTCTGAAGACCTGCTTCTGATGAACAGTTCCTGAAGAAGCTTCTGAAGTCTGACTCTTAAGGAAAAGCAACTGTCACTGTCAGCATTAAATGCCTGCAATGTCAGAATAGCTCAATGGAACAGTTGCCTCCTTCACAGAAACATTCTCCAGCTTTTAAGGAAAGAATTCAAAAATTGTGTGCTATGTTTTCTGCAGTTTTGCAGACAATATCAGTTGGACCTAGCTTCTAGTTTTGCAACGGCTCTTTGCTGGAAATCTGGGCAATCTCAACAGCTCTTTTATTCTCTATAAAAGGGTGAAGATATGAAGAAGAAATTGCTGAGACTCAAGAAATTTACTGACTGAATTATGTGCTCTGTTTTGCTATCAAATTCGAAAGTCACCGAAAACTCTTAGAAATTCTTACAAACTTCTCATCTTAGAATTTCTTAAGTTTAGAGTCTTAAACCTGAGTTGTATTTTGTGAACACCTTTGATATTTTATCATGTTCAACCCAAACTTATTTCCTTTGTAAATCCGTTTGATTCAAGTTTCAGCCTGCGTGCTTGAGCAATTCAGAAGTCTCTTACTAAGTGTTTGAGCAACTAGAAGTCTCTTAACTTTGTGTTTTGAGCATAAAAGTCTCTTGCTAGGTGCTTGAGCATTGGAAGTCTCTTATAACTTTGTGTTTTGAGCAATTGTAATCAGTTGATTATAGTTAAAATCTCATGTAAGTGACAGGGGGACTAGACTACTTCCGGTTTGTGGAAGGAACTAGTATAAAAACTCTTGTGTCTCTCTTTCCCTCTCTCTCATTTGAACTTACCCGCTGCTATTAACTCTGAAAAAGTTTCAGAATCTGATTCTGAACTTAACCAATATTTTTGAGAAAGAAAAGAAACAGCCCACACAATTCAACCCCCCCCCCCCCCCTTCTTGTGTGTTTTTCTCACCTTCAGTTGGTATCAGAGCTCCGGTTCTGATATTCAATCACCTAACAGTGAGTCAGTGAGATCCTGAGAAAAACATGTCATCTAGTGGTTCCCCTCCACCTCCTCCTCCTCCTGGTAATCACACTTCTGTATCATATGACTATGGTACAGATGATAGAAAATCTCGTTCACACAATAAACCTCTAATGTTTACTGGTGATCCAGAGAAATTCTCATGGTGGAAAAGCAAGATGTACAGCCACATCATTGGAATTGATGATTCCTTATGGGATATCATAGAAGATGGAATTTCTATTCCAGTTGATGAAGAAGGAGTAGTTGTTAACAGAAGAAGCCTGAGTGATGTTGAGAGGAAGATCTATAGGAAGCATCATAATGTTAGAGGTATCATTGTGGATTCTCTACCTCACACTGAGTATCAGAAGCTGAGTGATAAATCAACAGCCAAAGCCATATTCAAATCCCTCTGCTCTAACTATGAAGGTAAAAAAAAGGTTAGAGAAGCAAAAGCTAATATTCTTGTTCAGCAGTATGAGCTGTTCAAAATGAAGGAGGATGAAAATATTGAGACAATGTTCTCAAGATTTCAGACTCTGGTTTCTGGACTTCAGATTCTGAAGAAGAGCTATACTACTGCTGATCATGTGAACAAAATTCTAAGAAGTCTGCCATCTAAATGGAGACCCAAAGTAACTGCTATTGAGGAAGCTAAAGATCTAAATACTCTAAGTATTGAAGATCTTATAAGCTCCCTCAAAGTGCATGAACTGGGACTTAATGAAGATGATTCTGTTAGAGAGTCTAAGTCAATAGCACTGAAATCCAAAAGAAAGTCTGTAAAAGCTCTAAAAGCTATTGAGTTTGATGAAGAATTTCCCTCAGGAAATTCTGAAGAAGATTCAGATGTTGAGGAGCTTGCAATGCTTTCCAAAAGATTTCAGTACTTAATGAAAAGGCAAAAGAAATTTTCTAACAGAAGCAGCAACTTTAAAGGATCTGGTTCAAAGAGGGAAGATCAGAAGAGTTGCTACAATTGCAAGAAGCCTAGTCATTTCATTGCTGATTGTCCTGAACTTCAGAAGGACAAGTCAAAGGAAAAATCAAAGAAGACCAGCTCTAAGTCAAGCAACTTTAGAAACAAACTTAAGAAGAGCCTTATGGCAACATAGGATGATCTTGACAATGATTCTGAGTCTGATGATGAAGAGGAAGCAAATCTGGCTTTAATGGCAACAACATTCTCTGATGCAGAATCATGTTCAGACTCTGATAATGAAGATCAGATATACTTTGAACTTACACGTTCTGAACTGATTGAAACAGTTAAAGATCTTATGAACCACCTCAAAAGCAAGTTAGGTGAACTAAAATCTTTGAAAAATAAACATAACTTGCTGAATGAGGAGAATCTCAAACTTTAGAATCACATCATTGAGATTGATGAAGAAGTTAGAGAACTCAGGGATGTGGCTCATAAGAAACCTGAAGAAATTCCAAATGAACATGAAATTGCTCTTTAGGATTTTATTTTAACTGGAATCAATAGAAGTAAGGTTGCTTCTATGATTTATAACATTAACAGAAACAGAGGTGAAGGTATAGGCTTCAATAATGATTCATTCAATCATTCAAATGAATCAAAAATACCACCCTGTTCTGAAAATATTATGAAAGGCACTGAGATGTGCTTTGTGCCTGCTTCTGACAATTCTGAGAAACAGAATTTAACCAGAACTGAGACTGCAGAGTCTGAAGTTCTGAATTTCTCAGACTCTAAAGCTTCTTAACCTAAGGGAAAGATGAAGGCAGAGGTTAAAACTGTGCCAAAATCTAAAGCAAAAGGTCATAAGCCTAAGATTATGAGAAAATCAGACTCTAAACCTGAAAATGTTCAGAGTCTGAAGAGTTCAGAACCTAAGACAAGTAGGTCTCAGAGTCTGAAAAATTCAAACTCAAATTTTACTAAGACTGGGTTTATGAAACCTTCAAAAATTACTAAACCAGTCTACTCTAAATCTTTCAAACCTCAAAATGTCAGACCAAAGGTGCACAAGAAACCTTATCCTTTCAAGACTAACGATAGAGGACCCATAAAAATATGGGTACATAAGTCTCAGATAATTTCAATTGCAGATATGCTTGTCATCCAAAGAAAAGGAAAGGTCTTGGTACCTGGACAGTGGCTGCTCGCGTCATATGACAGGAGACAAGTCTATGTTCCAAACCCTGAACATGAAAGAGGAAGGAACTGTGGGGTTTGGAGGAAATCAGAAAGGAAAGATCATTGGTACTGGTAAGATAGGTAATTCTTCCCTGTCCATTGATGATGTCTGGTTGGTAGATGGACTTAGACATAATCTACTTAGCATAAGTCAATTATGTGACAGTGGTTATGAAGTCCTGTTTAATAAGAACACTTGCACTGTAATCAACAACAAAGATAAATCTGTTGTGTTCAAAGGAAATAGGAAAAACAATGTTTATAAAATCAATTTTTCAGAACTGGTTGAACAGAAGGTAGTTTGCCTTCTGTCTGTGAGTGATGAGAAATGGGTATGGCACAAAAGGTTGGGACATGCTAACTGGAGACTCATCTCTAA
Organism: Medicago ruthenica; assembly: GCA_018208015.1. NCBI lineage: Eukaryota > Viridiplantae > Streptophyta > Magnoliopsida > Fabales > Fabaceae > Medicago > Medicago ruthenica. Next base: position 54,728 of record WNNG01000157.1, read on the forward strand.
GCTTAGAAAGTTGCAACTGCTCAGAGGCCTGCCAAACATTGACTATCACTCAGATGCTCTTTGTGGAGCATGCCAAATAGGAAAAATTTCTAAAACATCTTTTAAATCCAAAAACATTGTTTCTACCTCAAGACCTTTAGAACCGCTTCACATTGATTTGTTTGGTCCTGTTGGAACAACTTCAATCAATGGGAAGAAGTATGGGCTTGTAATTGTTGATGATTACAGTAGGTGGACTTGGGTTAAATTCCTTAGAACCAAAAATGAAACATATGATGTGTTTAACAAATTCTGCAAACAAGTACAAAATGAAAATGACTTGAAAATTTTAAAAGTCAGAAGTGATCATGGTGGTGAATTTGAAAATGAACCATTTGAAATTTTTTGTGAAGATCATGGAATTCTCCATGAGTTCTCTTCTCCTAGAACTCCACAACAAAATGGAGTTGTAGAGAGAAAGAACAGATCCTTGCAAGAAATGGCCAGAACCATGATCCGTGAGTCTAAAACTACAAAGTACTTTTGGGTAGAAGCTGTTAACACAGCATGTTATATTCAGAACAGAATCTATATCAGACTTATTCTGAATAAAACAGCATATGAATTATTTAAAGGAAGAAAACCAAGCATTTCTTATTTTCATCAGTTTGGTTGTACTTGTTACATTCTGAACAATAAGATCTACCTAAAGAAATTTGATGCTAAGGCTCAAAAGGGTATCTTTTTAGGATACTCAGAGAGATCTAAAGCCTACAGAGTGTATAATTCTGAAACACATGTTGTTGAAGAATCAATACTCATAAGATTTGATGATAAGAAGCCTGGTAATAAAATACCAGAGCTGGTTGAGAGTTTTGCAGATATAAGGCTATCAGAAGAACCTTCAGAACCTGAACAGAGTTCAGAGTCTGAAGAAAGTTCAGAAGTTGGAAATGCTGAAGAAACTGAAAAACTCTCAGATGCTGACACTCCTCCTGAAACCAATCAAGATTAGCATGGTTCTGAACAAGCCCTTGATGATTCTTCAGAAGCTAATCCACCCAGAACCTCAATCAAGTACAAGTCTTCACATCCTGAGGAGCTGATCATTGGAAACAAGAACAGTCCAAGGAAGACCATATCAGCATTCTGTCAGAATGAATCTTTGGTTGGACTTCTGTCAATGATTGAACCCACAACAGCTGATGAAGCACTTGCAGATGATGGATGGATTGTAGCTATGCAGGAAGAATTGAACCAGTTTCAAAGAAATGATGTCTGGGATTTAGTTGCAAAACCAAATAACAAGAACATTATTGGAACAAAATGGGTGTTCTGAAACAAGCTTAATGAACAAGGAGAAGTGATCAGAAACAAAGCAAGACTGGTTGCTCAAGGCTACAGTCAGCAGGAAGAAATAGACTACACTGAGACATTTGCTCCAGTTGCAAGACTGGAAGCAATCAGGTTACTTCTTTCCTATGCAGTTAATCATGATATCATCTTATATCAAATGGATGTTAAGAGTGCTTTTTTAAATGGAGTTATTTCTGAAGAAGTTTTTGTCAAACAACCTCCTGGTTTTGAAGATGTAAAACATCCAGATTTTGTTTTTAATCTTAAGAAATCTTTATATAGTCTGAAACAAGCTCCCAGAGCTTGGTATGAAAGACTAAGTAATTTCTTACTTAAAAATAATTTTGTAAGAGGACAACTTGACAATACACTCTTTAGAAAAACTCTTAAGAAAGACATCTTAATTGTGCAAATTTATGTTGATGATATCATGTTTGGTTCTACTAATGCCACTCTTTGCAAAGAATTTTCCAAGTTAATGCAGGATGAATTTGAAATGAGCATGATGGGAGAATTGAAGTTCTTTCTTGGAATTCAAATCAACCAATGCAAAGATGGAGTGTATGTTCATCAGTCCAAATATACAAAGGAGCTTCTGAAGAAGTTCCAGCTGGAAGATTGTAAACTGATGACAACACCAATGCATCCAACGTGCACCTTAAGCAAAGAGGACACTGGCTCAAAAGTAGATCAGAAGCTCTATAGAGGTATGATAGGTTCTCTGTTATACTTAACTGCTTCTAGGCCAAATATTTTATTTAGTGTATGCTTGTGTGCAAGATTACAGTCAGATCCTAGAGAATCTCATATGACTGTTGTCAAGAGAATCTTCAGGTATCTGAAAGGAACAACTAATCTAGGACTTCTGTATAAGAAATCTTTAGATTATAAGCTAGTTGGATTCTGTGATGCTGATTATGTTGGGGACAGGATTGAAAGAAAATCCACCAGTGGAAATTGTCAATTTCTTGGTGAGAATCTGATATCCTGGGCCAGCAAAAGACAAGCAACTATTGCTTTGTCAACAGCAGAAGCAGAATACATCTCAGCTGCAAGTTGTTGCACACAACTACTCTGGATGAAACATCAGTTGGAAGACTATCAGATTCATGAAAACAACATTCCTATTTACTATGATAATACTGCTGCAATCTGTCTGTCTAAAAACCCAATTCTGCATTCTAGAGCCAAGCATATAGAAATTAAACATCATTTTATAAGAGATTATGTTCAGAAGGGTGTTTTGGATATTCAATTCATTGATATTGATCATCAATGGGTTGAGATATTTACAAAACCCCTCACAGAAGACAGATTTAATTTTATTAAAAAGAATCTGAACATGCATTTCATCTCTTGACGACTTTGAAAGCCGTTCATATGTTGCATGAAGTAGTCTACATCATATACATCCGCAAAACCACTGTAATAGGACAAAGCATGCAGAAATCCTCTTAGCGCAATTAAGATAAGTGCAGTACTGTAACTTAGAGTAACATAGATCAAATTCAGTGTTATCCATTGCAGAAGGAAAACCATATGGCTAAAGGCCAAAAATTCCACAACTGCAATCTGCCATGGTGCTTGCATGGCCGATATTTGACAACACTGATCAGATGATAAGATAGGAGATCCCAATCACTAACCAACCAATAACCATTATTTCAATTAAAAATTGCAAATAAAGACAATTCCACAGTAATAGAAAGATAAATTGCCTTGTTTCATTCCAATATGAAGCCACTTCAAACTTTGGCAGGACAAGAGTTGCATTTAACAGCCGAGCAATTCCCACACCGTCACAGAACTGCAATCACAATAAATTTCATCTCAATTTCAAGAAACAAGCAAAAGAGCAACGAACGTCAACAAAGGATCTAGAATTGAAATTCTGGAGTTTTCTTCAAACACTCACATCTCTTCGCATCTGATTGAGGCCACCGTAGCAATCCACTCTGATATATCCATTGGTTTCTAATCGTAGAGCTGCACCATTTCAAGAATAAAAAAAACGAAAGCAATGTCTGCAATGAAAGCCAATTAAGGTTGATTCAGAAAATAAAAAGCCAATCATCAACCCTAATCTCAGGTCTCAAAATAATAGCATTGAAAACCCTAAAAAATCAAAACAAAACAATCATCAAATCACCATAAATAAAAACCTTAAACAATTCCTAGCTCATTAGCCTTGCCCTTCTTCTTCTTGCCTCCAGAAATGCCAGCAACATCACCACCTCTCCTTTTTGAAGACATTTACGTGTTGACCAAAAATGGGTTTGATGAAATGTTTAGTTTTTGTGAAAATTTTGGTTGGGAAAAGTTGTTTTGATGGTGGGTTTTAAGGTTTAGGATGAATTTTTGTGTTTGAGTTAGGATTGTGAAGATTTTTGGAGGTTTTGGTTTAGGGATTTGGTTTATACGAAATTTGGGATTTTTATTGGTAGTAGGTGATTTGTGATTTTGAAGGTTGGAATGTGCTTAATAGGTTGTGGGTTATTGATTTGGGTTGTGTTTGATGAGGTTTGGTGAAGTTTTGATGAAGATTGGTTGATTTAGGAAGTTTTAGGAGGTTAGGTTTTTAGAGAAGATGAAGATGAAAAGTTTGAATGGTGTATGATGAGGGAAAGGGTAAGGGAACCCGTGTTTTAATTTGGCTGATCCAATATGTTAGCGTCGGCTAAGCCGACTCTATATCTATTTCTAATTTTATTATATTAAATTTTTATCAATTAAAATAATAGAGTCGGACAGACCGACTCTAAATATAGTCTAAAATGTCATACGTGGGTCCCCTAACCTTTAGCCTCGGTTAGGCCGACTCTAAATCTTTTTAAAAATAAAGGAAAACTAGAAATTAAAGTAGAGTGGGTTAGGCCGACTCTAGTCAGACGCTAGTAGCGTCGGTGTCGGCGGCCAACGCTAAAATTCGACGCTAAAACGTTGTTTTCTTGTAGTGGGTTGTTCCTGTAGCAGTATGACCGCCTGGGGGATCTGCTGGAGAGCCTCCTCCCTGGGGCTGTCTACAGGGGATGGTGTGGAGGTATGTCCGTCGCGGTAGACACGGTGGACTTCGCTCCTAATTTGTGAACTAGCACCGTTGATAGTCATGGTATATGTATGTATATATTGTTGAAAAGCTTTGGTCTTTTTTGGTTAAAAAACGGGGAAGCTTATAGTTTTACCACAGACGGTGCCACTGATCTTACCTGATCAGAAATGGACTACCGGTGTAGTTTGACTAGTTGTGGAATGCAGTTGAGTGGAACGGCGGGGGTGTGTATCTGCAGGCACTTCGACGCTCAAGTCAATATGAGATCAGAATAAAGGTTGAGAGAGTGAAGAGATTCTAACCTTGGGGACTACTAAGAGTCCCCTTTATATAGAGGTGGGTGGTGCAGGTGTCGTTGTTTGGCACACGTGTGGCTCGGCGGTTACGAAATCATAAGAATCGTAACCGCCGAGGAGAGATTCGCGGGAACGTGGAAGGAGACGTTACTGATTGTTTGAATCAGTCTCCGTTTGCTCCGAGCACCCCCCCCCCCCCCCTCGCGGAGAGGTGTGTTGCGAGTAATTTACCAGATGTTGGATCTTGGTCTTTTTGTATTGGGTCTAAGTAAATGGACCTAGTGAATTCACTCGCTCCAGAACAGAAGTATTAATATTTTGGCTTTATAACATGGTATAAATGGTGTGTGAAACTTGGTTTTACACTCATTTTTTAAATTTGATGAGAGACTTTGGCTAATTGAAATGTTTTAATTTAATTTAATTTTTTATATTTAACAAAGTTATCATATATATATATATATATATATATATATATATATATATATAAATGTTCTCAAATATTTTTATACTTTTATTTTTTAGCGTATCTGAAGAATTCGACCCAAACAAACCCATTGTTTATCGTTTTGGTTCAGTTTGGGCTTTATCCCAAAAACGTGTGAATCCAACATAAACCAATTTGTGTTCTTTTGATAGGATTGATCAACAAATTTACTCAAAATTGAACCAAACAGGCACGCAAATGCCCCTAGTCTTAATGATAAAAGATGAAAGCATGAGTTGTCAAAATTGCTCAAAAATATTAAGGGTAATCAAAATCGCTTAAATAAGTGGAATTAAAAACTATTTTCTTTTAAAAATTTTAATTAAACTAAAAGTAATACTCCATTTGTCTCATAATTAGTGAGTCATTTGATCATTTTACACATATTAAGAAAAGTATATATGTGAAAGCGAGAGAAGAATTGTATAAATATTTTTATCAAGTTTTGGTGCATTCACCATTATCATAAATGTAAAGTAAAAGATATTGAATTGTGAATGATGAAATTAATATTAATTAGGGTGTATAGTTGGAAAAGGTAATTAATCTTGATTTGAAAAGTGAAATGGATCATTCATATTGGGACAAATTTTTTTTAGAAATGAGTCACTTAAACGGATTGAGTAATGTTAAAGAGTTCCCGAGCAGAGTGAACACTTGTTACAATTAAGAAACTCCATTAAATTTTTCTGTGCCAACATTAAAGATAGAGAAGAATTGGATTAATTACCTGATCACTTATTTTTATCCTGCCATGGAGTTTTCACACACAATTCCCCATAACATAAAAACACAATAAATATAAGATAATAAATGGCAAGCAAAACATAACTTGAGAAATGAATTTGATTCTTCACTGGACCACCATTCTATCCAAATTCCTTAGGCAGAAGAAAATGGAACAAAATGTGGAACAGGCTTGCACTTCAATGGTTTGGCCAAAAACACAGTAACCCTTCCTACTTCTGACATATCAATATCATGACTCTTACCATCATTAACAACCCAATCATAGCATTGTATCAAACTTGCAAGTGTTGCTTGGATAACAAGCAAAGCAAGTGAAGAACCAGGGCAACTTCTTCTCCCACTACCAAATGGCAAAAGTTGGTAATATTGTCCCCTTACATCAATTTTACTCTTGCTAGGATCATCTGTTTGTAAGAATCTTTCAGGGTTAAAGACTAATGGATTGTCCCAATAGTTAGGATCTCTACCAATAGCCCATGCATTGATGAGGATCTTGGAATATGCTGGAACATCATATCCATCAACTTGACAACTTCTTGTAGCTTCTCTAGCAAATATTGGGGTTGGGGGGTGCATTCTTAGAGTTTCCTTAACTACTGCTTGAAGATAAGGTAAATTTGGTATATCAGATTCTTTGAAAAGCCTTTCCTTGCCAACAACAGAGTCAATCTCCTCTCTTGCTTTCTTGAAAACATGTGGATTTCTTATCAGTTCTGCTAATGCCCATTCTAACACACTTGCTGGTCCATTTGTTCCTGCAATAAACATGTCCTGTTGAACACATTAAGCAATGTTAAATTCAGATTTGATTGCATCTCTTGATATGGTTATGTCTACTTCAATCCATATTCTTATTAATTATTATGATATTCAACCATTATGTAATATTCACCATTGATAAACTAAAACAAGTTGGTACAAATTTGTGTATCATATGGTCCCCTCAAAAAAAACAAACACACCTGAATGCTGTTAATTTTACCAACTAGGTAGGTGAATGCACATATCACCAACTACATCTGATTTGGATTTCTTATTAACTGTATGTAGTAGTTACAACTGCGAGCCGTCCGATCCAAATAAACAGCCGAGATCATATTACACGGTAAAAATGAGTTAAAATCTGAACCATTCGATCTTAAATCAACAGTCAAGATCAGTTACAACGTGGAACCGAATGAAATCACTGCAGCAGCGGGTCCAGGTCCCAATCCAAGTCCATATTTAGTATTGTACTAGATAAACTTGAAAACTTACAAGTCATGGTAGTAAATCCATAACTGGAAATTCTGCTGTAGAGAGGAAACTTAAATACTTCCAAAGTAATAAATACATAATTTTATACAAAAGTTACCTCTTTTAATTCTTTAAACAATATTATAACCTCAGTTGTTAGTATTTTCCTAAAAAATTTATTGATGTTATGTGACTAATTATATAGGCCATCCTACCTCATATTTCAAAAGATTTATATTGAGATCTACCTTGTAAGCTATCATATAATAAAAGGCATATTCAATAAATTAACTATATCATTTCCTATTTATTAATGTTATAAGATCACATGAAAGACTCTAAATAAGTTCACAATGTTAAACAATATTATAACCTCACATGAAAGACTCTAGATAAGTTCACAAAGTTTACCAAATGAATGATCTAGTAAAAAACATTATATAACAAACAGAATATTAAAAAAAAAAGAGGGATTAAAAATTTCATACCAGAGCAAAAGCTTTAGCACTTTCTCTAGTGAGTTTACTTTCAGCTCCATCAGCTTCAATCAAGTTCAACAAAATGTCAAACAGATCCTTCTTCCTATCACTACCAGCACCTTCTTTTGCTCTAGCCTCTTCATGCTCCTTCAACACTTTCTCCATCATTACATCCATCTTATGATGTGTATCTTTGTTTCTCTTCCCAAATCCTTGTAGATCTAAAGGCCTCATAAACCCAATAATATCACCTAAATTAAAAGCACCAAGAAGTTCACCAATTTCCCTAACCACTTTTCTCAATTGACCAACTTCATCATTCATCCCACTACTCTTTTTTCCCATAGTCATTCTAGAAATGATGTTATTAGTATGCCTAATAAGTTCATGTCTCATTTCAATTGGTTTACCATTTTTAGATATTTCCAAAAGGGTCCCCATAAAACACTTAATTTCATCCTCACGAATGTGAACAAAGTGTTCAAGAGTTTTCCCACTAAGAAGCTCAGTCATACAAAGCTTCTTAAGGAACCTCCAATAATTTCCATAAGGAATAAAAAAATAATCAGCAGCACCATATGTTAAATTCTGACTTGCAATCATAATAGGTCTATTGGTAAATGACTCTTCACAAGTCTTTAAAATTTGCTTAGCACTTTCAGCAGTTGATGCAACTACTACATGTTGTGAACCAAGCATAATATGCATTAAAGGTCCATAACGGTTTGAAAGTTTGTAAAGTGATTTATGAAGGAGTGATCTAAGATAAGGTGCATGTCCTAAGATTGGAAATGAAATTGGTGGTCCAGGTGGTAATTTGTAACACTCAGATTTTTTGAAAAGTGACCTAATGAAAATAGTTGAAATGAACCATAATAAGAATAATACTACGTAGCCTTGGATTTCAAGCATGGTTGAGTACTTGAGTTGGTAATTGGTGTGACAAAAATACCAAACTCAACCTCTTTGCTTAAGATGAATCTAAATCTTGAACTATGATGGAACATAAATAGAACAGCAATGCTGACTTGTACTGTTCAGTTAAGTTATTCATTTTTGCGATCCTCGTGGTCTAATATTATAATAAGAATGTTGTTATGTGTCCCTCGTGGTACATAAAATAATTTGATGGTTGCTTACGGTGTTTGTCAGCTAACGGTGTCTGCTTGATACGTGTTTCTTATGTTTATTTGTGGTAAATTGTGAAAATTTTGTTTTGTTTTGATAAATAAATAAATGGTCGAGAATACTTGTATAATCCCAATGTTAATTTACACACTCACAAAATACACAGTATTATTTAATTATTTTAAAAATACAATTTTAAAATACATTTCTAATAAATATATTTATTCGTTCCGTAAATACAACTCAGTTAATAGCTGTAAGTGTTTGATCTCGGGTTCGAATTTGGAATTTTCCACTTCTTCATGTTTAATGTGTGTTTTTTCAAGTTTTAAAAAATGTGTGTTTTTCGCCACTAAACTATTCGATTAAAAATAATAATAAATACATTTAAATCTAAAAATTTGATGTCGACTAGTTTTATGGCAAGCTTAAATGAATAAAAATGTAGGATATTTTGGACGCCTACTAGGAAAAGATTCTTTTGGTGGGTTGGAAAAAAGAAAACTTGTCTACAATGACATATTATTTTGTTGTACTACTTGGCTTTTATAGTTATGTTTTAAAATGATATTATGACATAAAAAAATAAAAATAAATCAGTCAAATGTGAATGAAAAATTAATTTACACAGTTTACGGTTAGCATGTTCATTAATCTGTCAGATTCTGAGTTGTTCAAACTTCAAACCACTTGAAAAAATAATTAAATTTTATTAACCACGTGAGTTCAACCATTTCTTTAATATTCCTGATAAAAAAATGAAAAGAAAAATAAATATGAAAATTATATATGTTCAAATTCAGTGAAATTTTGACAAAAAATTATATCGTTTTCCTAGCTTTCGGTGACTGGGTCGGCCGTTACATTATGATTTTGTCAATAATTCTAACATTATTTGGAAAAGAAATTGGAACATTTTTTTCGTAAAAAATATCTTCAAGTTTATATGGTTCAGTTGTGGATCGAGTAACTGCGCCTAGGAGTGTACATGGGTTGGGTCAACTCAGAAAATCGGGTCAAACCCACCTAAAAAAACCCAAAAAAATGGGTTGGGCCGGATAATTGGGTGGGTATGGTTTCTAAAAATGGAAAACCGAAAAAAATAAATTGGTATCGGGTAAAACCATACACAAACCCAAAAAACTCACTTACCCAATAATGTCAATATTTTTTATCTTTATTTTCATAGGGTAGAAGAAAAATACTAAAGGTTATGGACTTATGGTCATAAACCAAGTTATATTTCCAAAACATACACATTGTACCCTATATAATGAAAATCAAAACATGCTAGAGTTACAAATTAGGATGTTGCACTTTTTGGTTATTTTGATATTATTGCAATTTTATGTCATGCAACTTTAGTTTGTTTCAAGTATTTTATGATGGAGTTTAATATTATAATTTATTATTCTATGATGCATAAAATTACATTAAAAATAAGTTAACCAACCTTTTTTAAGAAAATTAAAAAGTAGAGTAATATTTAAGAAAAATTATGAGGACTTGTCATTTAGTCATATAATATTAAAAAAAAAATAGAAAAATAAGTTGAGTAACCCATTACCCAATCCAACCCAACCAACAAATAAGCGGGTTTGCCCAAACCCACACAATGGTATAATGGGTAGTTATTTTACCTCACTCAAACCGGAGTACCATATATGGTTCAGGTTTTTGGTTTGGCCAAACCCAACCCAAACCGACCCATGTACACCATGAACTACGCCTTACACTTACTAATTTTGACCTGTGTGATCTGAAATATAACAAGGATGGTTTAATGAAGGTGTAATGTGAGACAAAACGATGGTTGAGATCGCCAAATACATGCAATAATGTGCATTTCATGTGTGTTGAAATTAACTCAAAATTTGATGGATAAAGAAGATTGTTGCTAAAAATATAAAAGATTTGTTTCAAATATATTTTGTGCTTCCAGAAGATTGTTGCTGAAAATATATTTATGGACAGAAATTCTTTTAGGGGGGTAGAGTTATAACAGCCCGATTTTTTCTAGGATTTATTTACTTAATTATTTTATATGTGTTTAATTGTTTATTTTGGTGATTTATTGAATTTTGGGAGTTGAAGGGTATTTTAGTAATTTGAGGAGTAGTGACATATTTGTAATATGTTAGAAGTTCGGAATTTGAAAATAGTGGTGTATAAGTAATGTGGAAGGTTTAAGTGAAGTAATTGTGCAGAGAAAATAATTGAGTTAATTGTGACAAAGCCCATTAGTGGGAATAATCTAGAAACTTATTATAAATACATTATTTAGTGGTGGTGGTGAATTTAGGTCATTCATTATTCACAAACCTAGAGAGAGGTAGAGAGAGAAAGCAAGAGAAACTTGGGGAAGAGGAAAGCGTGGAAGAAGAGCAATTTCAAGTGGGTTAGCAAGAGAAGTGAAGAAACTAGCTAACGTAAGGGGGAAGATTATATTCATTAATTAGTTTTAATAAGCTTGGGGTATGTTTGGGAGTTGTAGCTTATGATTAATTGTTGCTGAATTGTTGTGATTTTCGTCCTCATTTTTATTGATTAAATTAAGCATGTCAAAACTTGATAATTTCATGTTTTCTTCATCTTAAACTTCATTTTTCATTATATTAAGTTGATACTTTGATGAATTTTGATGTTTGTGATGATTAATATGATGATTAAGTGTTGTTTGGTGATTATGTAATTGATTATGAGTATGGGTATGTAATTTGTTTGAGAAATCATGAAGTTATGTGGAATAAGTTGTGAATTAAGTGATTTTGCGAAAAGTGCTTATTTGACTAAATTTGCTTAATTTGCTGCTGTTAGTTTGTGTTGCTGTTAAGAATAGGATCGTAATCAAAAGACTATGTTTATTGTGTGGTTTGTTGTGAAATAAGTTGTTGTTGTTGGTGTTTTGGTGAAAATGACTTAATTAAGTGAAAATGAATAAGTTGTTGTTAAAATGAGTAAGTTGATCTTGGAATAGTTGTAGTAGGTGTATGTAGTGATGTGTAACATGTTGGAATGAAGTTACTTGAACTGGGTGAATAAAAATGGATATCAATTGAAAGTTAACCGAAAACCATGTGAAATCCATATCAATTGATGTTTTGTTGTGTAACCATTGTTCAATTTGAGTGTATTGATCATGGTTAATATCTGTAAACCGATTTTGGGTCAAGGGGAATGAAAAATAGGATTTTTAGGTGAGTTTAGGGGCCTTCCCGCAAGGGAAAAACCCAGTTCCAGTCCCCAGAACTGGGAAACTTCGCGAAATAGGAAATGTTCATCCTTCAGATCGGGTTCAGGAACGAACTTAAAGTTCCCTGGTTGAATCGGTTTCGAGAAGTTAGTCGTGCCGGACGATTGGGGGTTAGAGGTGGTATCGTGAGAAGACGCCATTAATGAAGTGAGTTTCTGGTTTGTTTGTTTGATAGATGGTGCATAGATTGAGAAAATAGTTTCCACCGTTGTTAATGGTGAAAAGAAACGGTTTTGTTTTGCTGAACTTGTGTTATCAAGAAGATGAAGTTTGAGAAGAAGATGAACAGTAGAAAGAGGGTTTCCTTTTTTCTCTCAGAAAAGTTGGAAAGAGTGAAAGAAGTGTTGAGAGGGAGCTTTTATACTTTCCCAAATGGAACTTCATATTTTTTTCTCTAACTTCAGATTGTGATAAATGTCAACATCCCAAGTTGATAGTCTGAAAAAGTGGTTTTTGGGCGTTTCCGAGTCCAAAACGTGGCCCACTAACCCATTGGGAGTGGCGCCATAAAATGTTTTTAAAAGAAAGAAACTGTCTTTTCAGTTTTAGAAGTCGAAATGTCGAAGTCTTGTTCGACATACATGTTTGGACGGAAACTTTCTTATGTTTAAATACTTATCAAGTAGTCGAAAAGAATTTGCAGTAGAAAACAAAGTGGCATTTGATTAAGAAGTTAATTCAACAAAAGCCAACTAATGGGCAAGATACATAAAATGTCGAAGCTGATAAGCATCAAAATATTGCTCGACATGCAAATTACAAAAAGACAGCTTCGAGGCTAGGGGTGGCAAAACGGGCCCAACCCATCGGGCCGACCCGTTTAGCTCGCTATTTTTGGCGGGCTGAGTCGAAGTTTTGAACTCACTTCCTATAGTTGCCTCGCCCGCTTAACTCGTTGAAAAAACGGGGCAGGAATGGTGCGGGGCGGGCCGGCCCGCTTAACTCGTTTTTCTTTTTATTTTAAGCTTATTTTTATCCTTTTGGATTTATTTTGGTTGTTGAATTTATTTTAGGATTTGTTTTATGTTGCGGATTTGTTTTACGTTTGCGGATTTTCCTTATTTTTCCATTAAGTATGATGTTGAGTTTGACAATTCACTACAACATTTTGACTCTAGGACAACGCCTAAATTTTGGAAGGTAAAAAAAACTGTTCTGGTAGAGTCACATAGGCAACGCTTATTTAATTTTGTAGTGGTAGGCTTCGAGAACCGTTTTTAAAAGGAATCTAATACTACAGATTTCGGAATCATGTTCTTGTTTGTGATTGTGTATTGTTAAGACAACACATCGGTTTGCCACGACAAGAAACTGTTCTAGTATCCAACCGAAACGGTTTTTTTCAGTTTTTGCAACAGTATTTAGCGTTGTCGTAGGATTAAAATATTGTAGTGATTTGTTAATTATCTTGTTTTTACCACAAATTTATTCGATGTGTATTTTTTTATAATAAAAGCAACATAGTTTTTTTTGTAACAATTAAGTTGTAAAAAAAATGCATTAAAAAATTTGTTTTTTTTCTCAAAAAAAAGTTTTTTGTTTGGCGGGCCGGCCCGCCAACTCGTCTGTCCGCCACTAAATGGGGCGGGGTGAGATTTTGGACTCGGTCACCTAATTTGACTCGGCTCGTCTCGTCCCGTTTTATGCGGACTTAAACGGGGCTGGCCTAAACGGGGCGGGCCAGCCCACTTTGCCATCCCTATTCGAGGCCCTAAGAAGGTTAAAACCTAAACCTAATAGTTTTCGTCTTCCAAGAAACGAAACTCATTCAGGAACCAGATGATCTTCGTGTCGAGACGGCAGAAAAGACAGAGTTCAGTCTTTGAGTACTCATCGTCTGAACCTAGTAAGGGCCAATGAATTTCAGGCTTTCTCCCATTTCCCTTGCATTTTCCTTGCATAGTGCAAGTAAACCGGTAGACCAAAGTCGGAGGTAGTGGTCTCATCCCACAATAGTGCCTAAATGGCAAGTAGAGAGGTGTCGACGGTCGAAAAGGTCTTTGAAAGTTAACTTTCAAAGACCTTTTCGACCGTCGACACCTCTCTACTTTCAAAGACCTTTTCGACCGTCGACACCTCTCTACTTGCCATTTAGGCACCTCTACCACTCACTGGAGCTATGTATATGTTAATGATGCTTTTTCAGGTTAACCTCCAGTGAGTGGTAGAGGTGGCTTTGAAGTTGAACAGATTCTGAGTTCCAGTAGCAGCAACTTTTTCAGTAATTTTGACCAGCAACTCTTCTGGAAGTTGATCCATTGGAATAGAAAGGAAGAAGGGGTTTTGTTCTTTTTTCTGAAAGTTGGAAGTTAAGAGTTCAAAGGAAAAGAAAAAGCATTTTTTGAAAAGGTGAATATGAAGGAAGGAAAGTGGGATTTTATACTCCTTGGAGAAGGGGAGTTGAAAGGATTTCTGATTTGAAAGGTTACAAGATTTGGCCACGTGGCCAAAGAAAACTGTTATCCATCGTCGATTATATTTCCCATATCCAGCAATGACCTGCAAAATCACCGAAAATAGTGCAGTAATGATGAATAACTTAGGGAACCGTTCGAGTGGATGACGTCATCACTCAGAAGACGAGGGGATATCTTTCAAAAATGTCAGTTTTCTTCTACAGTTTCCTCCGTCGAAACCAACATTTTTGGGGGCAATTTGTTAGCCTGTATTTTCGACAAAGGGTATTAAATGCAGTCATCAAGGTTTGACTGAACACGTGGAAGAAAGGTGAAGTCTTTGACATAAGAAGTTTCTAAGATTGCACGTTCATTCGACAAGATCAAGGATTAAGCGAAGAAATAAGTTGGTCGAAGGATGTCTCGACAACTCGAAGGTTAGTTAGTTTTCTGAAGAGATTCATTTGCAAATCGTCGGAGTTCATGGCTGTCGAATGAATAGGATTCGAATTTCAAACAGGCTATTTTTCCTGTTATTAGACGTTAGTAGCAGTTATAGTTTGGATAGGATTGTACAGTTATTTTCTTAAGTATAAATAAGAGTTTTCCATGAGGAAAACAGGGGTCACAAATCAGATACATAAAATTCTACAAACTCGAAGTATCCAAGTTACAACGAGAAAGAGTCACGAATCATGTATGATCATTGTGAACAACTTTTATTTCGAATCAATGCAATTTACTTTACTTTAAGTTAATTCTTGCAATTTATCTTTATTCTGCAAACTCTCATTCGACGAGTTCAAGCAACCGAACTTGGAGATTATCCCTTATTTTCATACATTCGAAACATATAAAAAACTCCAAGAACATGCAGAGATTTCTAAACAAACTTGACACACAATGACCTGAGATTACTGGTTGATCTCGCAAGCAATAAATATATAACCAGCGGTTGTTTACCAAAAATCAGGGTAAACATCATTATAGTGGAACGGAGAGCTGCTCTCTCCCCCATAGTAGGTTAGTATTGGACCGAAATGGGTAGACAAATTCTCTTGGGTAAACAAATTTTTGCTTGCAGTTATAATTATCACTCACGCTGATATTGGTTGCTTGATTAATTTGCTCCACACATCAAGTATTTTATCGATGTAATTTTTAAACGAATTCACAACAATGTGGATTCAGATCCCACTTATATTGAGCGAGTATTTTTCTTTTTAAACTAAAAGAACCTAAGCTGAAAAGCAGAACCTAAACAACAATCATCCTAATAAAGACAATCTCCAATAAATTAGACATCGTAAAATTAGAACTAATGCGAGCAAGACATTGCTCATAAAACAACAAAGTGGGATCATGATCGCAAGTCAGGTTTGCAAAAACATCAACACAAACATAGGCTTTCCGATACGAATGAAAAACTTTGATTTTCCACTCCATAGCAATTAATTGCCTAATTTTTTTATGACAGTATTTCGGGGGCATTCGTTAACATTTCTCTTTTTTTATTTCAGAAAATTACTCAAAGAATCAACAATCACTTTTAAGTCCACGTGGAATCTACGAGCATGGGTTAACAGTCGCCCCTTTAAAATAATCCAAAGCTCTGCAACATAAGCATTACACGATGACAAAGCTAAAAATGTTCATGAATCACGAGGGAGTACTTTTTAAAATAAATTATGACAAAGCAAAAAAGGTTTTAAATTAATAATATCTTTCAAATTACCGTAATAAATAAATCTTACAAATTGTAAAAAGTTTAGTTATTAGAACAATTAATTCCTCTAAAAATCAACTATTAAATATTACTTAAAGTTTTTTTAAAGGAATTTTTTTATCAAATTAAAGGAAATATTACTTACAGGAAAAAAAAATTATCAAATTAAAGGAAATATTACTTACGAATGAAAATGAAAATTTGGTTTAATTAAATAAAATGATATGATTTAGCACAAAAGTTCTAAATAAACTTCAAAAAATATATGAAGATAATAAGAAATTACATGTTTTTTAGAAAAATTTTAAATTTATGCCATTTACATGAAAATGACATTCGATCTCGTAATAAATGTGTATCATATGTTTCATGTAGAATGAAGATGAAAAATCATTTTCGAATTTAATAAAATGAAGAGAGTGCATCAGATCATTTATCACGCTCGGTGCATGTAGAATGATTGGAACGTGGAAAAAGGCAAATATATATGCACCACATCTGAGATGATGATCCAACTCGAATCGATATAGACTTTGTTTGGTAAAAATAGTTGATATATCAAATAAGTTAGCTTATAGTTTATGACTGATAATTTATGGTTGATAGCAGAAAATATACATGCAGCACAAGATATATATATATATATATATATATATATATATATATATATATATATATATATATATATATATATAAAAGCTTAGAGGTGAAGAAAAAACTTCTATAGTACAAAATAAATTGGTTGATCTTTCGTATAAGTTAACTTATGGCTCTTGCCAAGCAGACCAATAAAGGTGAAATATAAACCTCCTGAGCTAAGCTGAAATGTATATGAAGGATAGGATTCCACAATAATTTGGGAATAACAGACATTTGATTGATTAAATTATCTATGTATTTTACTATATATTATTCATTTTACAACCATATATTTTTTAGTGATTTGAAGCTTAAAATTACAAAGTTAAATTCTTGTTGTTGAGTATACATCTAATGGACAATATAAGCTTTTTTTTAATATTAAGAAAAGCATGTGTGCACAATAACAGATTAATACAAGATTAATACAAGTGGTAAGAGTTTTAGATACCTTTGTAAAAAAAAACCAAAGATTTATATACTTTTTTTTGTTAGGATTTATATACCTTTGAAAAAAAAACAAAGATGTATATACCTTTTTTTGTTAGGTTTGGTTACCTGACTCTTACGTGTGAAGAAAATTCAATTAAGAAAGGTGAATTTATTTTAAGTGCCCCACAATTTTACCTGACTCTACTCCCTTTTTCATTATTGAAAAAATTCTACAAACACTCTCTTAAGGCTTTTCTCTCTCTCCCTCTCTCTCTAAAAACTCTTTTGATTAAACCCTTTTTCAAAGAAACTTGTGGGATTTAAGATCTAAGTTGATATGGTGCTATAGGATATTGTAAGGATTGGTTTCTTTCAAAGATCTTGGTAAGGCATCAAGAATATAAAGAAAATGGAGGTACTTTTCACCTCCAAAGGTTGTGGGGATTTTTTCTCAAGGCATCAAAGTTGAAGGGAATTGAAGCAAGGTTCATAGCATTGAAGATTTTTTGGACTAGAAGATCCAATTTTGAAAATATTTGAACATTGGAGGTTTTGGAGTGGTTACTTAGCATAGAAGATTTAGGATCGGTTGAATTCGTAAGTCGAATGAATCTTTGTATTTGACTCTGTAATTTCAACAACATAATAGTGGAAGACCGTAGAAATTTTTCTACGAAGAGTGGATGTAACCCATAAGCAGGGCGATTGGGGGAACCACTACAAATCCTGGTTTTTTTTTTCATTATCTTTATTTCTTATGGTTTATAATTTGATATATGGTAATTATTGATTAGGTTAATAGTTCTATATGTTAAGTGATTGAATGATTTTGAACTTGATTTTCTAAGTAATTTTGTGAACTAAATAGATAATTATATAGCTTCTCGTGTTTGATATTGCCTCGTCACAAGGTGGGGGCATCCATGTAGAAAGAAATTGGTGGAACATGAAGTAGTCGGGTTGAATCTTGGGAGAGCCATGAGGTGTGGAGGACGCAAAGTGTACAAGTGAAATGGATACATTGTGTGGGGTGGTCGAATGAAATGTCACGAATTCAGATGAAAGAGCCTCCAAAGCGAAAATTGTTACTGCCGATCATCTGGAGGATTTTGTCGCTCTTGGGTTGAGAGGGATTTTTGGTCATGTTTAAGCTCAAAGAGAGCACCAAAATGATGGGTGAAGAGGGTAGAAAACTTGTTTTTAAGGAATCGGAAATCTCCAAATCATTGATTGAATGAATTTTATTTATAATGGTAGAATGGAAAAAAAAAATTGTGGAAGGGAAAATTTTATTTATATGGTGGCACTATGACTAAATTATAACTGCCTCAAATAGAATTCGAATTCTATCTCTTAAGATTACAAAGTCAAACATTAACCGTTAAGTTGACTCCTCTTAAACCAGAATCCAAGAATTTGGGAATCTAACAGCAAGGGAAAATGTAAGAAAGAACGTCATGAGTCTCTAGTAACATTTTGTGATCTAAAAGGATCCCCCCCCCCCCCCCCCCCCTACACGTATTCATCCAAAAGTTTGGGCATGTCGATCATTCGTTCTTGGACCCATGCACATCACTATCTATCACGATATACTTGTTTCAGTGAGTATTTTAAGAAGAAATTAAAATTTAACTAAAGCAATTGAAATTTGGCTTAATTAAATAAATTTATATGCTTTAACAGAAAAGTTCAGCGGCGAAGCTAGCAATATTTTTATGAGGTAACCACATATAAAGAAAAAAAAATATTTTTTTGAAACTAATAGTAAATTTAACCAATAAGAAAAAAAGTTCACAATAACTATTACGTATATAAAATGTACTTTATAAAAAACACTCAAAGCAACAAGAACGGATTATAAAGGACGCTCATAAAGGGTTATAATTTACTAATTACTTATTTTTTTAGCTATAAAGAAAAAAATACAAAGTGTTAATGAAGGGTTTGTTATAATAAAGTGTCGTTAATTCTGTTTGGGTCAATAGAGATAGTTTTTTTTAAGAATTCATAGATTGTTGTTTTTGTCGTCATATTTTCATTGTCAATCAAAGAATATGTATTTTTTTTGTTAACCCTCCTATTCTTAGAAGATGGAATTAAATAATTCGGAGTTCAATTTTTTTTTTTATAGGGCTCTAACCCAAAGGGAGCCCTTCCAGAAATTCTCGAAGGCCAAGGATGAACCAAGGCCTAAGAGGGGGTTTGGAAATAGTTTTCAACCAGCAATAGACGCGCCTCGGTTAGTACCTCATTAGCTGCGTCATTGCCCCAAGTAAGTAGATAAAATCAGGAAGAAAAAAAATTCCATTTAAAATCAAACTTGGGTAGCCAAATATATATTATTAAGGGTAGCTTAATATAAAAATATACCTACTCGTTCAATATTTCTTTTTTCTTTGGGGTAGCCACTGGGGCGGATCCATATATTTGGTATACATGCGGCTAAACTTTCAAAGAAACAATAATGCAAACTATATTAAAAATAAGAAATAACATTGTTTGATGCAATACAATTACAATGAAAAGCGTCTCTTATTCATTTGTTGAAAATGAGTTAAAATAACATCATTTCTAATAATGATGCAAATTAGAAACACTAGAAGTTGAAATCAATATAAATAATCTTTACAAAGCAGTTTGGCTAAATTTTTAGAGCGATCAAAAAATAAAGAATACATGTTCATGATCATTATTAGAACATAGTTTTCTTAATTAATTATACATAACATGATCATGAACTTGCATTTTACATAACACCATTATAGAGAACAACACCAATAAATTTACACACTCATCCTCAAGTAACCAAACCAAACAAATATCATCAACATTCATTCACATCACAAAACAACAATGTCCAAATTTGACTCATCATAATTCATAAACAATTCTAAAATCCTCAATTCCAATCAACAATGTGTTTTATATATATATATATATATATAATTGGGGAATTGGATGTGTGGCTTTAGCCACACATGGCCATAGCCTACATCCGTCCGTGGGTAGCCATAGCTACCCTTTGTCATGAAAGCAATCGCCTCTGCAAAAGTTCTATATAAACTTCAACATACATATATGAAGATAATAAGAAATGATCGACTTTTATTAGAAAAGTTCTAAATTGATGTCATATACATGAAAATGACATGCGATTTGATAAAAATGAGTATAATTTTTTTCGAAGGAAAAAATGAGTATAATTAGTTTCATGAGAATCAAGAATGAAAAATCATTTTCGATTTTAATGAAATGAAGACAATGCATCAGATCATTTGGTAGGCTCGTAGAATGATTGGAGCGTGGATAAAGGAAAATTTATATGCATCATTATGGGGAGGTGTAACCAGCTCTTTATAACTATTGTAGACTCAACGATTCTCATCCAATTATTTGTTAAGATTTGCTCTTAAAGTATCTAAAATAATTCAAACAACAATTAATTACTGTTTTCATTTTCTTTCTTATTTTCTAATCGTTAATTAATTGTTCTTCTTTGTTAATTTGGAATTTATTTGTTAACTGTTCATTTTTTCATTATTTTTATTTATCAGTTCAACTTCAACGTTGCGGAATTGACTAAGAACAGTTAGAAATGTTTAAACCAATGAAAATTGGTTTAGTTTGCTTTAGTTTTTACTATTTCAAAATGGAACCGAACCAAACTAACCGGGTTGGTTCAGTTTGGATCGTTTCGGTTGATGGTTTATTTGAAAATGTTGGTGTAAGCCCTAGAGGCCAATAGTTTTATTAAAACTTGATACTTGTATTGAATATTTATTTATTAATAAATTGAGGCATTTATTTATTATGTTTATGTTTCAAAATAATAAAGTCCCTAAAATAGTTAGTTTGGTTAAATGGAGCATTAAGTATGACTTAATCGTGAGACTTCATTAAACATAATGACATTATTCTTAAAACATTCATAATCAAGTTTTAGTGTGAAGTAGGATAACATTAAAACATAGAGATTATTATGTGGGTAGACTGGTGATCACATCTCACGGATCATGGATAAGGAGTTATCAAGTCTTCACATAGATATAAACATTAGGTGTAATATTTATATTGGATTGACCCGCCATAAGATTGCTACATAGAATGATATGTAAAAGTCACAAGTCATTCTCATAGTGATAACTAGTGTATTCCATCCTTTGACGTGAAATCCCTATGTACCCTAGATATAAGAATCGGGTACCTTGTTGTCGAACAAACATCGTTCGTAACAGAATGACTATAAAGTCGGTCGATGGGTACTCCACGAATCATGTTGAGGGACATGAGTGACCTAGTTGGAATTTGCAGCCCCTACATAACAGGAGAAATGTCTAAGGGCCCAGTATTGAACTGGACAAGGTGACATGTTATGCCTTGTATTAATATAGACATAAGGACAAAAGGGTAATTATACACATGATCGTTATCACATAAAGGTTTCGTCAGATCGTTTGACATTCTTTTCGCTTGGGTGTAGCAGTGATGTGTTGCTAGATACCGCTCACTGTTTATTATATTAAATATAAGATTTACTATTATTGTCAACGTTACAAGAACCTATAAGATCACACACAAAAGGACAGATAAATGAGGGATATAAATGAGACGCATTATTTGGGGTGTGCATGTAGTAAGTTGCGCTAATTATTTAGCAAAGCAAATGGGTTATTAGGCTTACGTAAACCCAATAGTGATTGTTTGACTTTTTTTAGAGGAGTGATTGTTTGACCTGCAGAGCACACAAGTGGTTCTATAAATAGAACCCTTGTGCTAAAGCAAGTACGACACAACCTAATTCCATCACTGAGAAACCATATAAATTTGAACCTTAAACCGCCCCTTTCTCTCTAAGCCTTCATATGTAAGCAGCTAACAATGTGAGGGAAGGAAGTTGATCGTGTGGACTGAGTATAGGTGCTGCCAAACAAGCAATGTTGGTGATCTTCCGTTGAATTCGACATCAAAAGAACAACACTGCAAGAGGTAATACTTTGATCCCTGATCATGTCCATTCATAAGGATCCATTGTAAGGGAAATTGTTTTATTTTATCCGCTTCGTATATTCTCGTTTGTTATATGATTTCTCTTTAGAAAATACAATTAAAAAAAAACTTATATTCTCATAAATTTGTATTTCATACATACAACATACTCAAATATTTCATGGAATTTGTATTCCATTTTTTGTTTTTCATGTTCTCTGTTTTTCAAACAACTTTGTATAACTAACAATACTCAAATATTTCATACTTCCACGATCCATTCATCCATCATTCATCAAACTCAAATATTTCAATCATCTATCATCCATCATTCATCAAACACAAAAATTCTAAAAAAAACATCATGAAATTAAAACATACTCAAAACAACAAATCCATACAAACTGAAATTAAAACATACTAAAAACAACAAATCCATACAAACTGAGATTAAAATATCCTGAAATTAAGTTCACCATCAAATTTATAAAAAAAAATCCAAACTAACATTTCAATTCAATTTCAACTTAAATCGTCAAATTCCAATTCACCATCCTAACTTTATTTAAGTGTGTGTGAGGTGAAGAAGGAATGATATTAGTAAATTGAGGGGGTGTGGTAAGAATCAATTCGATTCATCAGTTCTTTTGATCTCAAAATAAAAAACTAAGAACCGAACAAAACAAGGTCGGTTTAGGTCGATTTGGTTCAATTTTAAACCGAATCAAACA
This sequence comes from Medicago ruthenica, assembly GCA_018208015.1. Classification (NCBI taxonomy): domain Eukaryota; kingdom Viridiplantae; phylum Streptophyta; class Magnoliopsida; order Fabales; family Fabaceae; genus Medicago; species Medicago ruthenica. The sequence continues at coordinate 77,651 of WNNG01000157.1, forward strand.
ATATCGGATACTTTTTTAGTTTGGTTCGATTTGGATTAGAACAATATCGAATACTTGAAAACACGGTATGTTGAGATTAGAAGACGTCTTTACCTCACAGCGCTTGCTTAACCAACAGTTGAAAAAGTCATGAATCCTTTTATTCCTCTTAACCCTTCACTAATTAAATGGATTAATTGAAACGAAGTCTCAAACCCTCCCTATGTCTATACACATTCAGCCTAGACATAACCACAACCTAGGGCTCACTATATTAAATTAAATATTCAAGGTTCAAAGTTTTTATCAAAAGCAATGCTGAGAAATTCTTCGGTGAACTCTCACCTAACATATCATTCTTACACCCAACCAATAAAAATATGACACGCATTATTAAACTTAAAAAAATGCGATTTAATTAAGGAAATTTGGGTGAGAGTTTACGCAAGAATATCTCAAGCAATGCTTACTAAATTTAAGTCCCAAAACCCAACGCTTACTTTTGACAAATTCTTTGAAAAACATCAAGGACTATTTTTTTCATAATGCATAATCCACCCAACATGTTCCTTCAAAAAAAACTTTGATTCAAAAAAAAAAAACATAAACTTCCATGAAGTCTTAACAAATTAGATCAAAAGCAACAAGGTTCAAAATCAACTTTTCTTGAAAACCCTGTGTCTAAAACTTAGTCCATTTTCAAAACTCAAGGCCTAACATTTTTCAGGAGGCTTTTTTTTAACACAACAAAACACTTAGAAATAATTTCACAAACTTCCCTCAAATGTAAAGGGTTTCATGAACATCAATAACAATACAATAATCCAAAATATTTTTCCAAGATCACCTTAATTTGTTTCCATCGGATTGATGATGTGGAAATATTTTTCACAAGAAAAATATATGTTTCCGCTGGATAATAATTTAATCAAGTTGCAGTAAAAATTATTATCAACGAATAATTTTGTGACTTATTATCTATTTGGAGATTTATCTGTTATGAGTTGAGTTACGTCGATGTAGATGATTAATTTCTCAAGAGTGAGTTGAGTTGAATTTATATGATGCTATTTGGGGAGAGGGTATGAGAGGTTTCGTGTGGATGAGATTAAACCTTGATGAACCTGTAGCAATCTCTTTCCCTCATGGTGACTTTGAGCTAGTAAAGTAACTTGGAGATTCGAGATAATACGAGCAAGATATCTAGTGCAAGATTCTAAGAGAGAAAAATTAGGGATTTTCGAGGGGAAGCTTATTTCCTCTACTTTTTTTCCCTCTCCTTGATAACAACTATAGTTTTTTTTTCCCCAAGAAAATCCCTAGGTAACAATTATAGTTGCAAAGTTTCTACCAAAAAAAAACTATGGTTGCAAAGATAACTAAATATTTTTTGGTGAACAAACTATAGTTGCAAGGTTCCTCTCAAAAAGAAAAACTAAGTTGCAAAACTAAAACTAAGACAAATCTTCGAACTACACTTGTGGAGCTAATCCAAAAAGGAAAAACTCCGTCCAAAAATAGGTGTATGCCGTTTTAAGCTGCAAGCACACGGAATTCTTTAGTAAAAGGCGAAAGAATTATTCGCTCTGTGCTTACAACGCGGCTGCATGACTTTGTTCAGGCACAATACTTAGCATCTGTCTATTGTATCAGGCACTTGTGATATTCGTTATGGGACAAACAAAACACTAAGCAGGTGAAATAATTTTGTTGGAAATAATTGTGTGAGGCACGTAGCTTTTGTTGTATGTTATGTTTCCACCAAAAATAATCTTGATTCACTGCAGTTAGCTAACATCTATAGCTGTTTTTTGTATATTATTTCCAACTCATGCAAATATTTTGCTTGGGTTGAGCTACGTGATTAAATGAGTTGAGAAGTTTAAGGTTCAGAATTCAAGTCTTGACAAAGAGAAAAAAATATTACTACTAACATTTGCAATTAAAAAAAACATGTATACTTCATGATTTACAATTTTAATGGCTCACCAATGAAAGCATTTCAAATTATAGTTATCCTTTCGGTTTTCACCATATTTCTGTTTATTTTCATGCACTGATACGAATCGACAATTATTTGAATATTTCCATATATTAAGTTTTGTGTATCTGTATATTATTCACTTGTAGAGCTGATCTCATTGAAGGAGATTGGATAAATATAGTAATTGCATTAGAGCATTTGGAAAAATATAAAAAGTAATTACTGGAATTTAGAATGTGTAGTTGTTCTTTTGCAATGTGTGTGTGAGTGTGTGTCATAAAAAAGGACATATCCAATTTTGGTAAACTTACATATGAAGGACAGATGAAACTTGTAACAGTTATCTAACAGTTATCAAAACCATAGTTTTTATTAGAAGGATTGGTCTAAATTAAAGGGATGGATCCAGATTTGGAATTCTTTGTGAGATATGGGAATGCCAAGGTTATTTAACAACTTTTTTATCAATAGAAATTTGATATTTGGATGTTCAATTTGTTTAAAAAAACTTAGGTGCTAGTTTGCTAGTTTGAATCAAGTTTAAATAAACTTGCAAAGTCTTTTTTGAACTTATATATTAATTTCACACCAATTGTCTTTTATTCCCCTTTGAAAACTCTAAAGTGTAATTCTTTTAAATTGTTTGAGCCACTTCAACCATTGCAACTCTCCCGTAAAAGATATTCATTGTAACTCTCCATTTCTCTTCTTTTGATGATAAATTCCATTTCTCTTCTTTTGACGATAAATTTAACAACAATTATAAACAGACACCTATAAATTTCATACACATGTTCAACACGACATTTTATCTCAATCTATATCTCTTTCTTGAACTCGTTAGAGTGATTCTTCTTCAATCTTTCCTCATAAGCATGCAAAGATGATTATCCACAGCACAACTGCTTCAAAATTTCCATTAATTAGTACTCCCTCTATATCCCTAATTACAACATAACTGTCTTCCAGAGATGTGATGTCACATAATATAATATCATTTTTTTTCTGGTACATGTCACATAATAAAATATCATAACTTAGTTTTGTAGGATTTATCATCAAGAAGCGTGTTAATTTGATATTTTTTTCATCTTTTTTTTTTTTTTTTGAAATAAAACAAAAATTAAAGAAATAAAACAAAAATTTCACAGAAAATAAGATTACAATGCATGGGAATATCAAATGATATGTTGACAAACCTCATTCAATTTCACGCTCAATTCAACGAAATCTAGTCAATTGTGTCACTGTCATTCTCAACAAGGCTTTGGTGAACACTGAATAGACACATTCATAGATTATGCAATAAGAATTTTCAATTACATAAAAAAAATTATAATGTGCACTTTGCCCTCAATTTGCTCGTAACAATGGCACAACCACCTTTCAAGTGAAAGGGAAAAAGGAAAAAAAAAAAAAAAACTATGTTACAACCAAGAGCCGCCGCATCAATGTCTTGTTCCACGTATACTAGTTGTCCCTAAGGACCGTGTCAGCACTACTGTCATTTTCAATAAAATTAGAAATGGCATTTGGGAGAGAGGACACTCACAAGACCTCAACTACCTGGAAACTAGCTTCAACCTGTCACTGTTGATCGATAATTAAGCTGCAGCTTTTGCTTTGCCCTTCCAAGCCAAGTACTTTCTATTTTCTTGCTTGTATCTTTTCCATTCTCTTATCGCAGCTAGAAGGATATGCATTGTAACTGGCAGAAAAAATGGCTGCTAGCACAGAAGGAGATAAGACATGAGAACCAGTAAACAACTTGTAATTTAAAAACTGTGCATCTCACGCAATTCTCATGAACCTAATATTGGTACAATTTCAGAGCTAGAGGAGCCGTAAGTCCGTAAAAACAAAATTTAGATGGTTGGCAAAGAAAAAAAGGATAAAAGAATTTAGATTTACATTACGAACAATGAAAGAATTAATACAAGGCTAGAGGCAACATTTATCCAATTTTCCATCATGACATCTTTTATGGGCACCATGGCTCTTCCAATTCCTTAATACTTAATAATAATATTCATTTCTCTTATACGAAAAAAATCTTGTCACAATAAATAGGAATTACGTTTTCATGGAAGATAAATGCATGATCTACATTCAATAATTATGAATATCAAAATGTAAAGGATAATCTGGTCAATATGAAGGAATCATCAAAAGATCATGTTATCCATCAATATAAGCAAGAATATATTTCTTGTATTTATGGCAGAGAGAAGAGTTAAAGGACGGACCGAATAGATAGCAAAACAATGCTCAAATGAATAATAGCTGATGGACATAATTGAAGGATGAAAAAAGGCATCCTCCGCAAGAGATCTTGATTGCCTTGATGATACTGCCAAGAAAAGATAAACGTCACAAATTGGCAATAGACAACAACCTGTAAATCTTCGTCGAGTTAATAACAAGCTTAGCGATAAGTCTCAAAAAAAGCATACCAGCCGAAGCATCATACATTCCAATAGTTGCATTATTTTGAGCAGATTTTGCAGCCTCAAGAGAAAACTTCACCTGCTCGAAGGCAACAATATATTGAGGAAAGGAGAAGAGATTTCAAAGTATCGTTTATTAACTAAGTATGAGAAGAGAAAAATTTTCTATCAATTAATCAGGAAGATGTAATTGTACACACCAAACGGAATTGTTATATTCATTCATACAACTGAAAATACAAGTAGTGTTTATGACCCAAATTTGAAAATGAACATCATAAACTTGAATTCTTCATACCAAAAAGCAAAAGGGAAACATCTATCTCTAAAAAAATCGATTATGATGGACACCGTATTCAATGTTAATAGTAGCATCCGATATAAGTGTTGGAAAGGGAAGCTTGAGAGCTTGAGGATTGAAAAAAAATCTCATAGGGGTGGGGGTGGAAAAGATAGAGAAAAATAGATATTGTTGAGTGATTGATCACTAACCATATGCAACTAACTAATTCCTAACAAACTCTATACAAAATTTCTTAACAATAAGTTCAATGACAGAAGAAATATCTAGTTGAAAAAAAATCACCTGTTTTCCAATTTCATCCATTATAATCATCCTTGGTAATGATTGTACCTGCAAGAAATAGGAGTCAAACAAACTTTTCCCCAACAATAAACATCTAAAACAGAATCAACTTAAATGACCCAGTTGATAAGCATACCAATCTAGAAAGAGATCCAAGCGTTGTGGCACATGAAAGGAGATTAAAGCAAAAATGCTTCCTTGACAAGACATCCAATTCCCTACACACAATCAGCCCACAAGAATTATTTTTGAAGTGATTTTATTCCTCAGCAAGATAAAATGAATAACCATCCGGTAACTTTAATGGATTCAACCCACCGTGGTCTAAATGATTATTTGTTTCATGGAAAAATAAATATTAAAATATTATTGACAGTTTTATACATTTGGCGTAAAAAAATATATATTTCAAAAAACTACTTTCATTTTGGTGCAACAGTCAAAGAAATATATTTCAAGTAAAATTATACAACTAATTAAAGACGTGAAATTCATGAAGTTATCAAATAAGGGAAGTCATTTTCCAATTTTTTATAATTTTCAAAGATAACACATTTTACTGTTATAACTAATATAGGAAAATATATATTTTTAAAATGCAGTTGGGATCAAACGAAACGATTTTCAATTAGGATCAATTGACACCATGGTTTCAAATTAAAGAATATGACACCTTTGCTGAAAAAACAAAATAATATGACACCCCCGATAATTCTTTACTACATAATTGCATTACAAAATCCACCGTTGGATTGAAAGCTATTATCACAATAGATCATGTCAACAAAATTTGACATTAATCGGATACAATATGATATGTTAACGACATACATAAAAATTACGGTTATGTGGTAAAAGTTCATAAAACGTTAATTTTGATGTAACTCATTGGCTTATCAAATGATATTCGATTAATGTCAATTTTGTAGACATGATCGATGTGATAATAGCTTTAAATCCAACGGTGGATTTTGTAATACGGTTATGTGGTACAGAAATTACGGAGGTGTCATTTATTAGGTTTGACACCATGGTGTCAATTGATTATAACCCTATACACACACACACACACACACATATTGCACACAAAACAGCAGAAAATGTAGAAGGTATTACTCAAAATAAAATCTTCAGCTAAAAAAAAAAACACTCTAAATTGCTTCCAACTTAGTAGTAATAACTATGTTGTCAATCCCAGATAGCGGCACAGTTCACCCCAGAACTGGGATAACAAAATAATGTGGGGAGGGATGGCTGCTATTTGAATATTAAAATACTATAAACACACATTTTTTTGTAAAATTAACCAAATAATTCAAAATTCATGAAATATTCATAATTAGCAATAAAAAAATCACAAGTCTACAACAAAGCATACATGTAAGTACAAACAAAAATCAAGGAAACAAACAAGTTGAAGCCTCTATGACTTGAATTATAACGGTATCCGAATTTTGTTATATTTATATCTTATACATAAGAATTGTAAGAAAGATTTTTTATTATTGATGGGTAGCTTCCCACTTTTCCTCGAGGCGGGGGAGTTATCTGTGTTCGGATTTAGTAAGGAAAAAAAAATTGAATTCCTTAACTAGGTCTTTAGAAATCCCTACATCAAATGTTATTGAGTCTGTTTTTTCATGAAAATTGGGATAAAAAGGCTTAAAACTGAGTTAAATGAAAAATAGGCCACGTGACCCAACGGTGTCTCAACCTGTGTCTGTTTAAAAAATAATAATTGTACTAAAACCTTGAAATTGTATAACAGACGTGCGGGTCTCGTATTCCGGTCTGATAATGTTCAACCAGCGCCGCACCTAGCTTCACAGTGGCGACCAGTTACTATTCTGTAACACATCGGAGTGATCCTGTCCTGGCGCTACATGGCACTATTGACAACCTAAAGTAGTGTAGTAGTAGCAGTAGCAGTAGCAGCAGTAGTAGCATCCCAATCAAGCTTTGTATTCCATGACTCTTCCCCATGTGATTCCAAAGTGGGTCTTAATCACTTTCTATTATTATTTAGGACTCATTCGATGTGGAATATAAAAAATATACAAACACTTACAAAAGCATTTAATTCAAAATTAATTCTCCCCTTAAAAGATATATATTTAGCAATGGAATCTGTGATATGTGAGTATAAAAATAATGGTAATTTAGCATTCCCATTATTGTGTAAACTTATGACACCAGCATCATGATTTCAAAATTATAAGACTATTATTCTTACCATTCTGTGAAACCTCTTTCGCTCCCTAGGAGAATGGATGCGCCGTACTCACCAACATAAAGGTCATGTGACTTCAGACCAAGAAGTTGCCGTAACTGCCCCATGAGAACTTCAAAAAGCTTCTGGAGATCCTGTTTCAGTATATGCATGATACAGTGCTCAGCAAGAGAATTAATGACATCAACAATAGAGGGACAGTATGTATAATTGCAGAAATAAATGGCATAGAATTATTTATTTAAAATAAATTAAAATAGCTTTTACAACCAACTGAAATGAAATGCCTCCAAACAAAAGTCTATCCATCATTTATTTAAAGTAAATCTATGTCCTAAGTGTATCATACATGGAACAAAAAAAATCCAAAGTACTGGTTCAAGTTCAACAATGAGAAGCAACTATTGTCAACAGTAAGCATACTAATAAACAGTGCCAATTAATGAGAAAAAGTAAAACCTGAGGAGAAATCGTATGTCTGACTGGATCCTTACTTTCCAAATCCTTTATACAGCTTTGGGGGTTCCATACCACAACACCTCCCCACATCTGCAATAGTATAGAATAGGCTCTTCATAAGTTAACTGCTTAGGAAATTCTATAACCAAAATATATATATATATATATACACACACACACACGGAAGTTTTGAAGGTCAGAGAAATAACTGGAGATATAAAGCCATTAGTCTTAGAGATCTCTCCATTCGTAAGCTCTAGTTGGAGAGGACACTCTTTCGCAGATGGAATATATCTGACATAACATTATTAAAAGGTCGAAATCCAGCACTTCGTGAGAATCACAAAGATACATAAGTTAAGTAAAATAACATACATAGAACATGCATCATCTGTTATATTACATAGTCGGACAAGAGAAGAAGAAAAACACTTAGCAGCTGAGTTTATGCATCCCAAGAGCAAAATTTATTTTAGAAAAAACTCCTGCTACTACTGTTATCTTATCTCACAAACAAAACAGACTCTTAAAACTAGTCTTTAAGCAGTCATCTTCCCAATATGGGGATAGTGGCAGCAGAAAGACACAAACTATAAGTGGTGCAGTGGTCACAATCGGCATGATCTCTGGATATCATAAGTATATAATCTGCAGCACCACTTCTTTGGAGTATGACATGGTATGACATTCTCAGTGCATCTCATAAGTTCTATGCCCCTACTATAGGAACAGGTCTAACATCAGTATGGTTACTTGGTGCATGCCAGCAGAATCAGAAATTTAGATGGACCCAAATTAGTTAGCCTAGGGCAAGCACCAGACAGAAATGGTGATGCAGGACGTGATTCTACAAAATGATGTGATTCTACAAAAGGACATGGAACCTACGAGGTGCATTGGGTGAGTCATGCCATGACATACACAGACCAGTGGTACTGCAGTTCATATACCAACTTTATCCAGAGATCACACGGATTGTTAGAACTGCACAAGTTGTATGTCATAAAGCCGATGCTTAAAAATATAAACTGAATCTAAGCTTTAAGATGTCAACAAGTAAATTAATTTAGGAGAGCTGAAGTAATATACACCACAAGTTGCAATACTTTTGACCTCCCACCAGCTGCAACTGAAGTATCTAAGTGCCACTCGTTAGAATTCACCTGTTTAAGATATAAACATTCAAGTCAATAAATTAATATAGTATCTCACTGTCTCTGTTACAAGAGACGTCAAATGAAATATGACAAGGAAAGAAAAGGACAGTGCAGCAGATTTCACATATACAACAAAAAAGGAGTCGCATAAATTGGACCAATGAAACAGAGACACATACATAACTCAGGATAAAGAAACTTCTAAACAATCAAAACATCATTTCTAAGCTAGAAATCCTGCTAATGTCAGGTGATCTGGGTGGAAACTTGCACCAACTATCCAATGAATAAAAGATTGCAACGTCACAAGATAAGATACATGGCAATTTTATTCAAAATAACTGTAATTATAAATTAGTAAATGATAAAACAATAGAACATACAAAGAAAGGAAGATCTTGAGTACTGAATATGTGGCTGCCATGCTCGTCATCCCAGGAAGAAAATGAAGACTTTGGTGTGTGGTACAAAACCTGCCAATCAAAAAAGAGCAATGAAATCACTTGAATCCAAAGCATTCAATGAGTCTTGCAACTTCTACAATTAGGAGACTTCACCTGGCTTTCAACAGTGACATCGGCTATAGGTTGCAAAGCCTCAATAACAGGTTTCAACAAAGTCTCGTCTATTTCACCGAAATCCCTACAATAAGATCATCATCCATCAGACAGACTTCAAATTTACAAATTTCATAAAGATAACTTAAGCTAACAACCAGACATGACACAGAAGCATGGCCAGCAGGGTTTGACAAACATATTATTATTAAGAGCTTGTTAGGATTGGCTTAATTGTGCTTATCTACTGACATAAGCACCTATGAGACTGTCTATGTGATTGCTTGGGAGAGCTTATTTCCATAAGCTATCCAAAATAACTTAAGAAAACAGCTTATTTCTTACACGAACACAGTGTGCTTAATTTTATCTTTTATTACAGATAAAAGATAAAATAAAGACTTCTTTCAAAAAAAAAAAGATAAAATAAAGACTTAAGTGTACATGAGACTAATCTCTACTATCACCCAACTATAAATTTGGCAAACTCTTAACACTAGTTCAAAAACATGTGCACTCTCTGTCTACCCCAATTTACAAATTACAATTACACAAAGCACATTAATTCCAAAAACAGCACCTTCTACTACCCAAAAATAGAAACAAAACAAACAATTCAACAAAACCAAATTTCACAATCCATTCATACCAATCATAAATCCAATCCCTTGGGTCAGCATTAAGCAAACTAAAAGAAAGAACAATCCTCCCATCAGCACCAACCGGCATAAACTCACTCCGAATCGAACCATCTTCACTCCCACCATTCACAAACACCTTACCAAAAATCTCCGCCACACGCAAAACCGCTTCCTCTTCCAAAACCTTCCCAACAATCCACCCATGCCTATACTTCCCAATCACAGCCTTCACCTCTTCCTCCCCATTCACCACCACAACACTATACACCTTCTCTTCTCCATACACATTCACCATATTCTTCACCATTTCATCCGCCTCTTCGTCGTTTCGCCTCAATTTCGCGCCAAAATCAACAGCATTGACTTCATCAGACCTATCAATAGTCAATTGTTTGTCACTAATTAATTAGTGAATTATAATTATTACATTATATAAATAATTTAATTTAATTAATCAATTAATGAAAAATAACTAACTCCTTGGACCGGATACTGAGTTTAAAAAATGACAAATAACTGTTTCGTGTATGAATTGTACCTTTCAACGACAGAGACAGAGTAATCCCCATTGCAACCACATTGAGAATCACCGCGGTTAAATTCAATCATTTTCCTCCGAATTGCATCACTTAGTTCATTATTAGAAATCCTAAAATTGAAACCAATGAAGATAGCACGAAATTTACACGGAAAGAGCAATGGACTGGATTCGATTTTGGAGGAGAATGATTCAATGCGGTCGAATGGAAGAGGTGCACGGTATATTTCGATGGATTTCCAGAGAAGAGGAAAACCTAATACGAAAGAGATGAGAACTGTGAGAGTGATGAAGAGACGTTTAACGCCGGGTTTGGTTTTTCGCATGGTTTTGGAATCGAATTGTGAAGATGAATCGGTTATCGGAGCTTGAGGGTTTTCGTCGGTGGTTTTTGGTTCCGGTGGTGGTGAATATGAGATTTCCGCCATGGAAGCGTAGAGTGATCGTGGTTCTGCAAATTGAGGTTTTTGAACAAAAGTGAAGTGATTCGATTAACTCTCAAATAAGAGAATGTAATTGATATATATTTATATGATGAGTTCGATAGTATGTAGCCGTCTTAGCTCAGCTGGTAGAGCGCGTGGCTTTTAACCACGTGGTCGTGGGTTCGATTCCCACAGACGGCGAGATGTTGGTTTTTAAATTTTTTGTCTTAGGTTTCGTGGTCCTTTTTTTTTTTTTGACAAGTCCGTGGTCTTTAAATACCATTAAATATTCCTTCGGTATAATTATTTATTTGAGTAAGTGAATTAAATACTCCTCACCCTTAATAATTAAACTAGACCGCCGACCCGTGCGAGGCACGGGTCTTATGTGTTAATATATGTCACGATAAATAAACCCCAAAACATAGACGCGTGAACTACCAAATGAAAATTAAAACAAAATTGAAGAGTTAATTATGATTATAAAATTAGAAGAACCAATTGTAGAACAACAGAAAAGATCTCACCATTGTGGAGCTTGTACAATATAGTAGTTTTGAAATCAGACCAAACATCACAACATGTGAGGAATAAATCATTATAACAATGGAGTACGCAAGAAAATTTGAAGAGGAAGAAGAAAGAAGTTGATAAACAAAGGTTAAATTTCTTTAATCTATTTATTTGTAAAGGTATTTCTCAATTCATCAAAAACAACATCCTAAAAGATCAGAATACGAAACACCCCTTATATAAAAAAGATAGGAATTTGAAATACCTCTTATAGAAGAGTCATTCCAATTTATAATAATAATAATAATAATAATAATAATAATAATAATAATAATAATAATAATAATAATAATAATAATAATGATGATGATGATGATGATGATGATGATGATGATGATGATGATGATCATAATAATAATAATAATAATAATAATAATAATAATAATAATAATAATAATAATAATTGAGTTGTAATGTAACATACAATGAATAATTGAGAGGATTGGAATTAGGAGAGACATACAATCAATAACTTAATGAGAGTTGTAATGTAACATACAATGAATAATTGAAAGGGTTGGAATTGGGAGAGGAATACAATCAATAACTTAATGATGGAAGAGTTTTGTGGGAGGGGTAAAATTGGAATGAGTGGCAAAATATGAAGGGTAAAATAGACAAATTGGGGTATTAGGGTTGGGGAATAGGGTTTCACACTATTCTAACCCGTGCGATGCACGGGTTTTGTATAGCTTCATATATAACTATCAAATGACTATATTATTAATTTTATAGTTATATTCAGTATTATGTTATCAAACTATCTCAAAAAGTAACAAAAATAAAAGATGGACTGCAATAAAAATGACAAATCAAAAGAAAAAATATATACAAAAGCTAGCACCAAGAAATTGATCATAACCGCAAAAGCTGTTAATCGAAAGAAAAAAAATAATGAAAAGGAATTGTTATTTAGTAATCGAAAGAAAAAATAAATAAAATGGAACGTTACGTGGTAATTGAAATAAAAAATAATAATAATAAAAAGGAATCGCTAATAATGAAAAGGAACTACTATCAAAAAAGGAATTGCAATGGCGTTAGTGACTTTTAAAAAAAATGACATTTTCATGTGTTATCTGATTCAATTCCTTGCATATTTTTTTTCATAAAAATTAATTAGGTCCGTCAAAAAGGGTGGTGTTATGGTTATTAGGTTCAATTGCAAGATGGTGAGAGAGATGAAAGTGAGTGAGAAATGATTTAGGAATTGTGAGATTGAAAGAAAGAGGACCCGAGATTTGTGTTGAATACACAACATTGAAACAATCACATGTCATAAAAAACATCGGTACCTTGGTGGTAAGAGTTGTGAATTGAAAGCATGTGGTACCTGGTTCGATCCCCATCCGAAGTTTTTTTCATAAATTTTTATAACTAAAAAGTAGGGCTAATCATTAGGGTTAGAGCAACACTACTTAACATTTAGTATGAAAAAAAGAATAATGAAGAAAAAGCTAAAATTCACATTTGGTGAGGTGGCAGTTGCGGCGGCGACGTGATGTGTGTGGATCAGTGAGAGAAAGTGATTTTCCGGCGGTGGCAGTTACGGCGGCATGTGTTGTTGAAGTGACAGTTGCAACGGTGGCGGCGGTGAAAATGAAGTTGAATCGCATGATGTGTGTGAATGACGTTCAATTCGTGTTCAAATGATGTTGGAATTCAGGGTTGTGAGAATGACTTAAAGTGAACTCGCATTTGTGCTAGAGAAATAAAATAAAAGCAACTATAAGTCACAAAAAACTTTAGTGATCTAGTGGTAACGGTTCTGATCTACCAGAACTGTGTCTGGGGTTCAACTCTCAGCAGGAATTGTTTTTCATAAATTTTTTTCAAAACCAAAAATTAGGGTTAGTCATTAGACTTAGGTCAAGACTACCTAACATTTAGTATTACTAGACTCTAACCCATGCGATGCATGAGTTTTTGTAGAGTTTCATATATAACTATCAAATTGGTTATATTATTATTTTTATAGTTACATTCAATATTATGTTATCAAACTACTTCAAAAAGCAACAAAAACAAAAGATGGACTGCAATAAAAATGTCAAATCAAAGAAATATATATATATATATATATATATATATATATATATATATATATATACAAAAGTTAGTTACACTTAATCAATCCAATTAAAAAAATACAATGATTAACTCAAAAATAATAGATGAAATAAATGGGTATTGTACAAGCGTATTACAACCGAAATCTAAAACAATCTAACATCACAAAACTGGTCACTTTGGTAATCAAAATTATTAAAGGTGTGCTCCAGCATCCGATATATTGCCATCATAATAAGTTTCACCTTTTCGAGCTTTCATATATACTGTCAATATTAAGAATCTGATTTCCAAAAACAACAAATATGTTAAAAGAAAAAGAGTAAAAAAAAAAGGAATAATCTTACAATATCACACTGAGGCGCCGCTAAAATATTTCATATTCACTTTGAGGCTTTTATAAACACAACCTGCAAGTTCAAACTAAGAAAACAAAAGACACAATGGGATCCACAAAAAAAGTATTTTCAAACCATTGAAAATTATGAATTTTATTGATGGAAAAGTGAAAGAGAAATCACAATTGGGTGGAATTTGATATTCCTACGGTAAAATCTCTCTCCAGGTTCTTCTCACTTGTCTCCTTGCTTCTTCTCTCCACAACCCTAGTTTTCCTTTGATCTCTAATCTTTTCTTGTTTGTTGTAACCCTAATTCTCTAATGCTCTCCTCTATTTATAACCTTTTAACTGAGCTAGGTTTCTCTCATAACTATTTAACGGGTTTACTCTTCAATTTTAAAATATATTATTAAGTACAAAAATATATTAGATTTAGTACAAAAATATCTCAAATTGAGTACCAAAATATATCATATTCAATATAAAAATAGTATATTAGATTTAATTCAAAAATATCTCAAATTGAGTACCAAAATATATCATATTCAGTATAAAAATATATTATTGAGTATTAAAATATATTTCATATCACAAACCAAAATATATTAGATTGTGCATAAAAATATAAAGATCAAAATATTTTTCATAAATTTCTTTCAAAAGAAAAGTTAGGGTTAGTCATTAGGGTTGTCAAGACCAAAATATATCATATTCAGTATAAAAATATATTATTGAGTATTAAAATATATTTCATATCACAAACCAAAATATATTAGATTGTGCATAAAAATATAAAGATCAAAATATTTTTCATAAATTTCTTTCAAAAGAAAAGTTAGGGTTAGTCATTAGGGTTGTCAAGACTACCTAACATTTATATATCTTTTTATAATTGCCGTAGATATATATAAAATAAAAGCAATTATAAGTCACAAAAACCATTAGTGATCCAGTGGTTACAGCTGTGACCTATTAGAAGTTGGTCTGTGGTTCAACTCTCAGCAAGGATTTTTTTTCATAAATTTCTTTCAAAAGAAAAGTTAGGGAGAAATGTGTCATTTTGGGTGTTAGGGTTGCATTAGGGTTAGGGATTCATGTAATCAGACTACTTAACATTTATATGTAAGTGATATGCACGATATTTTAATCTATTTTAACATAAATAAATATTTTTATAATATATATTATTTTTTAATCACCATTTAGAAAAAATAAATTCGTTTCTTTATAATTTAAATGTTAATGATAATTAAATTTAAATATTTTGTTATTAATTTTATAATTTGGAGTATAAATAAAATCTACTTTTAAATAACCCTACTTAATCGACTTTAGTAATTTTTCAGATATTTTAATTTTATTTTTTCATATTTTATAATAGGGTTTAAAACTACATGTTAATGGAATTGTGAATAAAAAATAGCAAAAAATATGTATCCAAATTTTGATTATATAAAATGGACCCGCAATACTATTTTTCTTCGAAGTGTGTTATATTTTTTTTTGCTAGATTA
>WNNG01000158.1:0-68645 GCA_018208015.1 Medicago ruthenica
TAAAAAACTTAGATCTAGGATTTTTGAAGAGTTTTTTGAGAAATCTAAGTTTAGATTTGAGAAGAGGGTGAGGAAAGGAGTTAGAAAAACTATTTTTTTTTTTAAAAAAAACGAAGTTTTAAAATTCCGGCGCGGTGGCGCCGCCGTCTAGGCCGGCGGCCACCGCGCCGGAAAACTTTTCCGGCCACCGGAGAGGGAAGAGGGGGTGGCGCGGTTAGAGAGAGAGGAGAGAAGAGGGAGCTGAATTTTTTAGAGAGAGGTGAGAAGAGAGAGAAAGGAGAGTGAAGAATGAAGGAATTAGTAATGGAAGGAATATTTATACCCCCTCTCTAATCCTATGCGCGTGGGTGTATGCGTTAGCATGCACCCTCGCCCCTCAGGCTCTCTTATTTAAATCAGACAGTTGTGGTTATTTCCCCTTATGATCAGATCAGGGCCCTCTGATTAATCAGACTGCCCAGATTAAATCACGCTGGCCCAATGCATTTTGGGCCTGTTTGTCTTAAATCTGATTATTTCCTCACTTCCTGCACCCCCATTTTATTTTTTTACACCTCCCTGTTTATTTCTTTTATTTTTCTTTGCAATTTTATTTCCTATTATTATTATTTCCTTGTTCTTTTATTTTTAACATCTTATTTATTTACTTATCACATCATCTCATGCATTTTATTTTGTTTGCATTTTACTTTGCATTTATCATTTTATTTATTTATATATGTCATTAGAATGCATTTATGAATAAAGTAAATATAAATATGCATCGCATTTATTTTTACATTTTTTATAGTTTAATTCATAATCCAAAAAAAAGGGGATTTTCATTTTGAGCCAACACCGTAATCTAATCCCTCGCGTTTAGTTTATTTTATTGCATTTAACTTCATTTTGAGTATTAATGCTTCAATCTTTTCATGTTTTTTTTTATATTTTTATTTTATCAAATTATTATTCCATTTTCAATATACCAAAACATTAAAAAAAAAAAAAAACAATTTTTCTTTTTGTGAATGAAAAAGGAAAACTTGGGTAGACACCCGACGCTTCCCCGAATGCGGAACGCGAGATCCCCGTCTCGGTCACGTTCAAAGTATTCGTCATTCGACTAAACTTTTAATAAAACAAAAACAATTTTCTTTTTGTGAGTGAAAAAGGAAAACTTGGGTAGACACCCGACGCTTCCCCGAATATTCGGAAAAGAGGTAGACACTTCACTTTTCGGATTTTCGTCCTCCGCTTAAAATCAATCTCAACCCACTTAACTTTATTTCTTTCACGCCCATGTGCGTTTTTAAATGGATATCATCGCCCAAGTGCGGATCCGTCTTTTTTCTAAAGCAAACTTTTTCGCCCAAGTGCGGCTAAAACATTTTCATAAACAAAATCAATCAACACACAAACATTTTCTACAAAGAACTACGTAGCTTTGAATTCTCCATCGCACCAGGAGATACGTAGGAGCAAGATCAAACTCTTGTCAAGCACCCTAATAAAAAATTCATTTTTAGTCTTTAAATCATTTTTCTTTCTCTTCCATTCTTTGCAAACATTTTTTTATGAAACCAACACATTTTGAAAGCTAATTAATTAATGGTTCCCGTTGAGTACAACGGATGTGAGGGGTGCTAATACCTTCCCCTCGCATAACCGATTCCCGAACCCGAATTTGGTTGCGATGACTTGTTCTCGTTCTCAAAGGGGTTTATCGACGTTCCCCTTTTCAAAAAATAAAACTTCGGTGGCGACTTTACTGTCTAGCGAGCGTTTTCCGCCCGCGCATTTTCCCTGCCGCTTCAGCTGGCGACTTCACTGGGGACCCTTAGAGAATCAAACCTAGTTAGTTAGTGAGTTTTTAGTGTTAGTTTCTTTCCTTCATGTTTGTTTATCTTTGGTCTTATTTGCTTTATTTGTTCCGCTTTATTTATTTTTTGCTTTAATATTATTGTGCTATTGTATCGGGGTTATTCAAAACATTTTTGAGTGGAGCTCTGTACCCGAGCTTGAAAAAACTAGGTTTAGGATGGTGGTCGCGTAGTATTGGCTTTCGAGATAGACATCTCGTTTAGTCAATATGAAGACCCCACTTAGAGATGGTCCTCTTCGCGAAAGGTCGTCCGTATAATGGTTAACCCGTTATTATGGCGAAATTCCGAATTGGACCCCTAACTCTAAGGACCTTCTTCTTAGAACCTTTTCAAATTTTGGGTGTTTGTATTAGCTTTCGAGGTAGACACCTCGTTTTGGTTAATGCAAACCCCACCTAGAGGAGACGCATTCGCGAAAGGTTGTCATGTAATGGTTAACCCGTTATTATGGCAAAATTCCGAGATGTTTCTATGACTCTAGGTACCCCTCAAAACAAAAACTTTAGAGCTACCCTCGGTGAGAACCTTGATATAGAAAGCACATAGAACTAAGCCCTCCTAGGGAGCCTTCCCTTTAAGTTTTATTTTCCAATTATCCATACCCGCATAAAGCATACATGCATTGCATCCACATGCATAAAAATCATTTTTCTTAATATACAAGATTGTTTCAGGGAATTGCAAGGGCTAAATCTGTGTTGCAAGTGTCCAACAAATTGAACATGGGCTCCGAGAAAAGAAGAACTTTGTCATTAAAGGTTGAACTCCCGGATTTGGAAAGTCTCAGAAATTTGAGTACCGAGTTAACAGCAATTCCAAAGAGTGCTTTTGTCTTCAAATATGGCGACATCCTTGATCTTTTGTTCACCAATGTTCGGGCAGGCGCTCTCATAGCATTAGCACAGTTCTATGACCCCCCCGATGAGAAGTTTCTTATTCCAAGACTTCCAGTTAGCGCCTACACCTGAAGAGTTCGAAAGGATTATGGGTATTCCTCCAAAAGGCAAGGGTTCATATGTGGAAATCGGCCATTCTCCAAAGGTTGAAAAATTGGCTGAAGCTCTAAACATAAAAGTGCCTGAATTTGCTAGCAATGTGAAGACTAGAGGAAAAGCTCCCGGTTTCCTCCGAAGTTATCTAGAGAAAAAAGCTCGTGAGTTTGCCGCATTCCCGAGATATGAAGTCCTTCAACAATGTGCTAGCCCTCCTCATCTATGGTTTGGTATTGTTCCCCTCAACCGAGAATTTTGTTGATTTTGCCGCAATCAGTGTCTTTTGGGCTGTCCTTACAAAAGACAAAGATCCAGTTCCTGCGCTCTTGGCCAATGTGTACTACACTCTTCACATGCGTCATGAGAAGCAAGGTGGCAATATTGTCTGTTGTTTCCCTTTACTCTATCGTTGGTTCATATCTCACATGTGTGAGGACGAGTCACGAATGAACAAGATGGATAAGAATGAATGGTCCCAATTTTTGGCATCTCTTACCGAAAATGTGATCCGATGGTATCCAAGGAAGCTTGACATCAACGAAATTGTCATCAGCTGTGGGGAATTCCCAAATGTACCACTCATAGGGTCCAAATCATGCATAAACTACAATCCAATTTTGGCTCTAAGGCAGTTGGGACGTCCTATGTGGGAGAAGCCCGAAGAGAAGTCTTTGGAATGCCTAGTATTACATGACTTGGGTGCCAATGACCCTGTGATGTTGCAAAAGATCATTCGAGCTTGGGGAAGTATTAACAAGAAGGGTAGTGATTGGAAACGCAAGGTTGGCGCCACCAAGGAGACTTACCGACAGTGGGTCAAAGAAAGAGTCCAAAAGGTGAAGCTACCATTCATTGTCAAAGCCCCTATTCCCCCCAAATCTCCAGAGCCTATTCCCGTCTCCATAGAGGAAGCAGACGAGCTAAAAGCAACCATTGCCCGACTCAACAAAGAAAAAGAGGAATTGCAAGCTGCTCTACTCAAAGCTACTCAAGATAATTGCGAGCTGAAAAGGGAAGGAGCCCGAAAGGACGAAATCATCGAGAGTAGCAACAAAAGGCTAAAGTTTGAGGAGGATGAGAAGCGCAAGGTGCAAGATTGCTTGGGGGGAGCAAATTCTCAGCTCAAGCATAAGAACAAAGAGCGGGATGAACTCTTAAGCAGGACCCATGAGTTGAGAGAGCTATGGAAAAGATCTAAAGATGAGAGGAAGAAGCTAAAGGAAGAGTTCGAAGGTGCAAAGCAACAGCTCAACAGCATGGCAAATGAGTATGAGGGATATGTGTTGAGTGAAAGGCTACAAAGGGAAGTAGTGGAAAGAGCGCTTGTGAGGAGTCAACTTGAACTGAAAAAGAAACAAGAGAATTTGGAAGAATTCAAGAGGTTCAGTGACTGTCAAGAAGAGGCGTATGAAGACCTCAAAAGGGAAAAGGAAATGTGGGAACATCGCTATGTGAATTTGGTCGACTCGGTTGAAAATGGAACACTTTTCTGAATACTTCGGGACGAGGGTATGCATTGGAAGAATATGTTCGCAAGACTAGCAAAGTTGGCCAACAATGTGATCGAGACCATCCCCACCAAGTTGGAAGCAGCTGACGGCTCAATGCATCCTTTGAACACTCCTTCAGAAGTCATTGTTTTTGTTGAATTTTGCAAAACCATGATAAGAGACTTTAGGGAGAAAATTGAGGCAATCTGAAAAGTTTGTAACTTGCTTGTTTGTAACTCCTTGATTATTAATGAAAAGTCTGTATCGCTTTTTGGTTACCTTTGTTTTTCTTTTATCCCAATGTCTTTACAAATTGGAAGATACTTGCAGAAGCACCAAAAGCCTTGCAGTTCCTTGAAAATTAATCATAACAAATAAATAAAACTTTTTCACGCATTTGCATTAACATCATCCATAGGCATGCATACATCCGTTTTCATACCCAAAACTCATCCCCTTTTATTACCAGGAACCCCTACAACCCAAACTGATTCGTCGGCACTCGCACTACACTCGAAACAACGCAAGAAGGGTCATGGACGAGATCGAGCAAAACCAAGAAGTCATGAGACAAGAGATCAATCAGTTGAATGGGAAGTTGGACCGCTTGATGGACACTCTTCAGGAACTAGCAAATAGGGAGCAGAACCCGCAACCTCAAGTAGTGGAAAATGTTACCCCCGAGCCACAACCAGCCCCTGCAGCAGCTGTCGTTTGGCCTCCATATGGTCTTCCTCAAGGCTATACACCTCCGCAGTTGGAGAACCATAATGAAAGTGGTCCGTCTCAGCCTCGCCCAGCTCAAGCATCAGTGCCTCGCCCCACCGAAACTCTTGTGATGCAAGAGAACGCCGATGCTGCCACAAGATTTCCAATGCCTCAAGGTACGGCAGAAAACCCATTGTTGGTGTACCATTCCCCCAACCTGTCAGGCCCTCATAAGGAGCATGCTGAACCTTCGGAAGGTGAGAACGAAGAGGCTAAAGGAAAAATTCTTGCTTTGGAAGAACGAGTCAAAGCAATGGAGGGAAATAGTGAATTCGGGTTAGACGCACTTGACATGTGTTTGGTCTCGAATGTGGTGATTCCTCCAAAGTTCAAAACTCCGGATTTCGAGAAGTACAAGGGATTGACTTGTCCTCGCAATCATTTAATCATGTATTGCAGGAAGATGGGTGTAGCTGCGCAAGATGATAAGCTCCTCATCCATTTCTTTCAAGACAGTCTCAGTGGAGCTTCCTTGAACTGGTATATGCATCTAGAGAAAAGTCGGATCAGAACTTGGAAGGATTTAGCCGAAGCTTTTGTCAAGCAGTACAAGTACAATATGGGCATGGCCCCAGATAGAATGCAACTACAAGAGTTGACCAAGAAGGGGACGGAAACGTTCAAGGAATACGCACAAAGGTGGAGGGAGTTGGCATCGCAAGTTGAGCCTCCCTTGTCGGAAAAAGAAATGACAAGGATTTTCATAGGCACCCTGCAAGCTCCATATTATGAGAGGGTGATTGGAAGCGCCTCGTCTGGTTTCGCCGACTTGGTCATTATTGGAGAAATGGTGGAGTTGGGTTTGAAAAACGGAAAAATTCAAGGTGCTCCAAGTAGTCAAGTGGCTGCAAAGAAGTTTCCAACCTCTTTCCCTAAAAAGAAGGAAGGAGAAACCAATGCAGTAATGACCAGTTTTCCAAATTCCTACCGTCCACCTGTGAATGCTTATCATCCCCCTGTCCTTCAAGTACCATACCAAGGTCAGCATTATGTTGCCGCCGCAGCACCCATGCAATATCAGCACCCAGCACCCCAAAGACCTCATTATCAACCTGCTCGTCCCAATCATTGGGATCAAACCTCAAGTCAGAATCAATACCGACCTCCCAACAATCAGCGACCAAGTCGGATCGACCCGATCCCCATCCCGTACAGTCAACTTTGGCCGCATTTGATAAAGAACTCCTTAGTGGTACCTCGAAGTGTCAGGCCTTTGGAACCACCATATCCGCGTTGGTATAACCCAAATGCCAAATGTGAGTTTCATTCTGGGGCCATTGGTCACTCCATTGAAGACTGTAGAGCACTTAAAGAGACGGTGCAAGAGTTAATCAATAACAAAAGCCTTTCTTTCAAAGAAAAGGGGCCCGACGTGAAGAATAATCCTTTGCCGGGTTATAACGGCCCAAATGTCAATGCTGTGGAAGAAGATGCGGATTTCGACGAGATCAAGAGAGTTGAGGAAATAAGTACTCCTTTATTGATGCTCCATGCTAAGCTAGCCAAATGCGGTTTGATCAAAGGAATCCATGACAATTGTGAAGAATGCGCCTTAAGTCCCAAAGGTTGTCAGTTGGTCAAAGAACAAGTGCAAGAATTGATAAATCAAGGCATATTGCAAGTCAGTCGAGCAAGGAAGATGGGGGACGTGTCGGTTATCGAGCCACATCTCGAAAGCAAGAAAGAAGCCCCAAGCCCGTTGAGATCCTCTACCAAAAGGGAGACTGCTCAGCCATCAACGAACCATAGGCAGCCTGTGGTCATATGTGTTCCTTCGCCATTTCCTTACGAAAGTTCCAAAGCAGTGCCTTGGATTTATGATGCAAAAGCCGTCGTTTATGAACCAGAGGGGAGGTTGGAAAGAGAATCTACAAAGGTGATGGGTGGTGTTACCCATATTTCTGAAGCTAGCGGCATGACCCGAAGTGGTCGGATCTTTGCTCCCAAACAGCTCAGAGGAGAAGGCGATAAGGTGGCCGAGGAAGTCCAAAAAGGGAAAGAACTGCCCAGTCAAGACAAGGGGCAAGAATGTGGTGATCATTTAGCATCAAAGGAGGATGATGAGTTCTTAAAAATTGTCAAAAGGAGCGAATACAAAATAGTGGACCAATTGAATCAAACTCCTTCCAAGATATCTATCCTATCACTGCTGTTGAGTTCCGAGGCACATAGAAAGGCATTGTTGAAAGTGTTGAATCAGGCGCATGTAACCCAGGATGTTACAGTAGACCATTTCGGTGGGATAGTTGCCAATATCACCGCTAGTAGCTGTCTAAGCTTTAGTGATGAAGACTTACCTGTGGAAGGGAGAGCTCACAACAAGGCATTACACATATCCACAATGTGTCATGACACCGTCCTTGCAAGAGTGTTGGTTGATACGGGTTCGTCATTGAATGTGCTGCCGAAGTCCACTCTCAACAAGATGTCCATTGACGGAGTCTGCTTGAAGCCTAGCTCTTTAATTGTAAAAGCTTTTGATGGGTCCCGGAGGTCCGTCATTGGAGAGGTATGCCTGCCAATCCAAATAGGTCCGCACACTTTCGATATCACTTTCCAAGTGATGGATATCAACCCAGCCTATAGCTGCTTATTGGGACGCCCATGGATCCATGCGGCTGGAGCTGTGACATCCACCTTGCACCAAAAGCTAAAATTTGTGGCAAATGACAAGTTGATCACCGTGGCTGGCGAAGAAGACATACTTGTAAGCCATCTGTCTTCCTTTCAGTATGTGGAAGCGGGTGAAGGATCTTTGGAAACTGCTTTCCAAGCCTTAGAGGTCGCCAATGCTGTGGCAGGGGTATAAGGAAGTTTGTGTTGAGGAAGAAAAAGCCTCCGCTACCTTTTGGAAGAATGATGCGCTATTGGCTAAAGGAGGAGGCTCCAAAGGCTGTGAGTACTTGTGGGATATGCCCGTGAAAAGAGATAGGTATGGATTGGGCTACAAACCATCCATGGGAAAGAGTGATGCTGCAAAGATACCCATTGGTAACATTCAAGACACTTTCCACAGTGCGGGTTTTGCTAGTGAAGATCAAGTAGCTGTCGTTGGAGATGATCCAGAGGAGGGGGAGACACCTTGTTTGGTCTACCAGGGCTCTCCGAATGCAAGCCTCAACAACTGGACTGCCGTTGAAATTCCCGAGATAGTTTCTTTTTCAAAGTAATTTTTATCATGTTTTTCAAATCCTTTTGCTCTGCCCAAGGCTTAAGGATAACTTTGTAGGGCACCCTTTATTTCAAATGTTGAATCATCAATAAAAAGCATTTCGTTTTCCATCATTCTTTATTCTTCCATTTCTGCATTTATTTTTCTTAAAAAAAATGATAATCCTTTCCGTTCTTTTGTTTATTTTTGTTTCGTTCATCCTTCTAAAAATAAAAATCATCATAAAAACGCATGCAGATACCTGAACAAACCCATTGAATGTGATACTGCTACAATCCCGCGTAACCTTGAACTCCCCATTAACCAAGCTGAAGAGGATGGTGGAAGCGATTGCGAGCTTCCCGAAGAATTGGCAAGACTGCTAGAGCGTGAATCTAAAGAGATACAGCCGAATCAAGAGCCTGTGGAAGTAATCAACTTGGGAACTGAGCATGATATAAAAGAGGTCAAGATCGGTTCGTCTTTAAAGGCAAAAGAGCACGAGAAGTTGGTCGAACTTTTGAGGGAATATGTAGATGTGTTTGCATGGTCATACCAAGACATGCTAGGGTTGGATACCGAGATAGTTGAGCACAAGCTACCACTCCGGCCAGAATGCCCGCTGATAAAGCAGAAATTGAGAAGGACAAGACCGGACATGTCACTTAAGATCAGGGAAGAGGTCAAGAGGCAATTTGATGCAGGATTCCTAGCCGTGGCAAAATATCCACAATGGGTTGCTAACATAGTACCGGTACCGAAGAAAGATGGTAAAGTGCGAATGTGTGTCGATTACCGAGATCTGAACAAGGCGAGTCCCAAGGATGATTTCCCATTACCTCACATCGACGTGTTGGTAGACAATACAGCCCGGTTCGCGGTGTTCTCATTAATGGATGGATTCTCCGGTTATAATCAAATCAAGATGGCTCCGGAAGACATGGAGAAAACCACCTTCATCACCCCATGGGGAACATATTGCTACAAGGTAATGCCTTTCGGCTTGAAGAACGCTGGGGCAACTTATCAAAGAGCAATGATGGCTCTCTTCCACGACATGATGCACAAAGAGCTAGAGGTCTATGTGGATGACATGATTGCCAAATCCGAAACTGAAGAAGACCATGTCCTTCACTTGCAAAAGCTATTCGTACGTTTAAGGAAATACAAACTGCGACTCAATCCAGCTAAGTGCACCTTTGGTGTCAGGTCCAGAAAGTTACTTGGTTTCATCGTTAGTCAACGAGGGATCGAGGT
Source organism: Medicago ruthenica (assembly GCA_018208015.1). NCBI lineage: Eukaryota > Viridiplantae > Streptophyta > Magnoliopsida > Fabales > Fabaceae > Medicago > Medicago ruthenica. The sequence goes on from WNNG01000158.1 coordinate 9,524, forward strand.
CGACCCCTGACAAGGTACGCGCAATCCAAGATATGCCAGCTCCTCGCACTGAAAAGGAAGTTCGTGGTTTTCTAGGGAGATTGAACTACATCTCTAGGTTCATTTCTCATCTCACCGCTACTTGCGAGCCAATCTTCAAATTGCTACGTAAGGATCAGGCCGTCATATGGAACGAGAATTGCCAAGGGGCATTTGAAAGAATCAAACAATACTTGCAAGAACCACCTATCTTGATACCGCCCGTTCCTGGAAGACCTCTCATTATGTACTTAACAGTATTGGAGGAATCCATGGGATGTGTGCTGGGGCAACATGATGAAACTGGTAGGAAGGAACATGCCATCTATTTCTTAAGCAAGAAGTTCACTGACGTCGAAACTAGGTACACCCTGCTGGAAAGAACTTGTTGTGCCTTGGCATGAGCTGCGCGCCAGTTGAGACAGTACATGATCTGTCACACGACATGGCTGGTATCAAAGATGGATCCAATCAAATACATCTTCGAAAAACCCGCTCTGACTGGAAGAATTGCCCGTTGGCAAATGCTGTTATCCGAGTATGACATCCTGCATGTGACTCAGAAAGCTATCAAAGGAAGTGTGCTAGCAGACCACTTGGCTCATCAACCGGTGGAAGACTATCAGCCCATACCGTTTGATTTCCCAGATGAAGATATTATGGCTTTGAAGGAAGATGAGGTCATAGGAGATGATGAAGGACCCGAACCAGGGGCTCGATGGAAGCTTGCATTCGATGGTGCATCTAATGCCATGGGGCATGGGATTGGAGCCGTTCTAATATCCCCACAGGGTGGTTATACCCCCTTCACAGCAAGACTGTGTTTTGACTGCACAAATAATGTGGCAGAATATGAGGCATGCATCTTGGGCCTTGAGGCTGCCATCGATCTAAGAATCAAGATTTTGGAGGTGTATGGAGATTCGGCCCTAGTCATTTACCAAGTAAAAGGAGAATGGGAAACCCGTCATCCCAAGCTGATCCTGTACCATGCTCATGTCTCGAAGCTAATAGAGTTCTTTGATGAAATCACCTTCCATCATATCCCAAGAGAAGGAAATCAAGTAGCAGATGCCTTGGCTACGTTATCCTCAATGTACAAAGTGAAGTTTCACAATGAAGCGCCGCTTATAAAGGTGGAGCGCCGAGACGAGCCCGCATTCTGTTTGTCAATCGAAGAGGTGTCTTACGGCAAGCCATGGTACCATGACATCAAAGTCTACCTCAGAAATCAAGAATATCCTGCAAACATCTCAAGTAGGGATAAAAAGACTTTGAGACGACTATCAGCTAAATTCTTTCTGAATGGGGATGTGCTCTACAAAAGAAACCATGATCTGGTTCTGCTCAGATGTGTGGACAAACATGAGGCAGATCTGCTCATCAAAGAAATCCATGAAGGGTCCTTCGATACCCATGCCAATGGACATACAATGGCTAGAAAAATCCTAAGGGCAGGTTACTATTGGCTGACCATGGAATCTGATTGTTTCAGCTACGATAGGAAGTGCCACAAATGCCAAATCTATGCGGATAAGGTGCACGTGCCTCCAGTCCCTTTAAACATAATGGCGTCACCTTGGCCGTTCTCCATGTGGGGCATCGACATGATTGGGCCCATTGAACCTAAAGCTTCAAACGGACACCGGTTCATCCTAGTCGCCATCGACTACTTCACCAAATGGGTTGAAGCTACCTCATACGCCAATGTAACAAAGCAAGTGGTGGTTCGGTTCATTAAAAAAGAGATAATATGTCGCTACGGACTCCCTAACAAAATCATCACTGACAATGGCACCAACTTGAACAACAAAATGATGAAAGATTTGTGTGAAAGTTTTAAGGTCGAACACCACGACTCTTCGCCATACCGGCCAAAGATGAATGGAGCCGTAGAGGCAGCCAACAAAAACATCAAGAAAATCCTTCAAAAGATGGTGAAAACTTACAAAGATTGGCATGAAATGCTTCCTTTTGCCCTACATGGCTATAGGACCTCGGTTCGCACCTCGACAGGGGCAACCCCGTTCTCCCTGGTGTATGGCATGGAGGCAGTCCTCCCCATTGAGGTGGAAATTCCCTCAATGAGAGTCTTGATGGAGACAAAACTAGAAGAAGCAGAATGGATTCAAGAAAGGTTTGACCAGCTGAACCTGATCGATGAGAAGCGGATGATAACCTTATGTCATGGTCAGTTATATCAAAGCAGGCTCAAGAAGGCGTTCGACAAGAAGATCCGTCCTCAAGAGTTCCAAGTAGGCGACCTAGTGCTCAAAAGGATCCTACCTATACAAAAGGATTCGCGTGGAAAATAGACTCCAAACTACGAAGGCCCTTATGTAGTGAAGAAAGCTTTCTCTGGAGGAACTTTGATTCTCACAACAATGGACGGCGAGGACTTCCCGCGTCCTGTGAATTCCGATGTAGTCAAGAAATACTATGCCTAATAACAAAAAGAACGCCCGCTAAGTTGAAAACCTGAAAGGGCAACTTAGGCAAAAAGGGGCATCCCCCGGTGGACTGAAAACTCGAAAGAGCGGTCCAGGAAAAAGTTAGGGATATAAAAAACAAAAGAAAACCCGCTAAGTCGAAAACCTGAAAAGGCGACTTAGGCAAAAGTTGGGAAAAGAAAAAGGCATGTAACTACATTGGGGCAGTCTACTCCTAACACCGGCTGAAGAACCAATCCTTTCGCCATCCTCAGAAGCAGGGTATTGTGGATTTAGGGTTATTAAGAAAGTAGCAGTCGTAATGACTCAGTGGCAACTTCCAATGTTTTCCCTCTTCCCATCTTCATTTCTCTTATTTATCTTATGGAGTTACGCCTTTAGTGTGCTACCATTCCATGTACTAAATCTTGTTTGACCGTCAATAAAGCGCATCCTTTTATTTACCTTTTGTCATTCCCTATCGCTAAATGCTATTTTGATGATACAATTTTGAAATAAAAATAATAACATAAAATCTGTTGAAATCATGATTACTTTGATTCGGAAATATCTAAAGGAAATTAACGACTTCCGGCGAGGTGTTGTACCTCTCAGAATTCTCAGAGCAACCACAAGTGATTCCCGTCTATAGCAGAGTCGGCATCTACATAACATACGAACTGCCCATGCAGGCACGAAATGTCGAAAGCTCCGTCAGCAGCCATCCATTTGAAACTTCAATGGCGATGAGTTTTTGCGAATGCCGAAGGATCGAAAACCCCAAACATCGTACCCTAACCATTTTATCCCATAAAATCCCAAAACCAATTCTCATTGGCACTCCCTGCAATTTCCAACCAAAAGTCCAACCATGCTTGGCATCCGATCACAACCAAAGCTCAACATGCCATTTGCTTCCCCCACATGTCAGCATAGTACATGCATCATATCAAATTCATTAATTAGCATGCGTCTCATAGTCATATCATACTTCTCCTCGTAATTTCTCATGTTCCCCAATGAACCTCAATCAAATACTCCCCAATGAGTCATCCTAGTGTTCCCCAGTGAACCTCATTCAAGAACTTCTCCAGTAAGTTTTTCTAAAGATCCCCCAACGGATTTCTTCCCAAACTGTCCCACTCCCCAGTGGACTAACTCACAGCCACTAAGGTTCCCCAGTTAAAACTCCCCAGCGAGTCAACCATCATAACATATCATTATCATGTCACCGGCGTCAGACTGGCGACAATCATATCATATCATTATCATTTCACCAGCGTCAGACTGGCGATGATCATATCACCCTTTACCATTCCACCAAGACCCACTTGGCGGTAATCGGTCAAGCATCACTTTTCCCTAGGGATCGACTCTCAGCGTAAGCGGCTAGATAAGACCACCTTTCCCCTAGTGAATCGACCTTCAGCATAAACGGCTGAATAAGATCACTCTTATCCTCAGGGATCTACCTCCAGCGCAGGCGGCTGGATATGATCACATCTTTCCTTAGAGATTGACCTTCAGCATAAACGGCTGAATAAGATTACTTCATCCTCAGGGTCTACCTTCAGCATAAGCAGCTGAATTTGATCACCCTTATCATCACAGATCGACCTTCAGCACAAACAGCTGAATAAGATTACTCTATCCCCAGGGTCTACCTCTAGCATAAGTGGCTAGATAAGATCACTTATCCTCCTGGATCGACCTTCAGCACCAACGGCTGAATAAGATCGCCTTCGCCCCTAGGATCTACCTTTAGCATAAGCGGCTAGATAAGATCACCCTTATCCCCAAGGATCTACCTCCAGCGCAGACGGCCGGATACGATCACTTTTGTCCTTAGAGATCTACCTTCAGTGTAAGCGGCTGGATATGATCAATCTTCCCCAGTGAAACCCCGTTATCCCCAGTGGAGTCGGATCTTTTTTTTCTTTAACGAACTCGAGTAGCCTTTTTGTTTTGTTTCGTCCCCAGTCAGGTCATCTTCGTCGTTTTGCATTCATACCTGCATCGCGAGCATTCACAGCATTGCATGCATAACATTGCATCCATAGCATTTTCCCGTCAAAATTGGTCAAAAATAAGGTACTCTGTATTTAAGTCTCTTCGACCCGTCGAATTAAAAACTTCACTTTTAAATCTCCGTAATGAAGAAACTTAAATAGGGGCAGCTCTCGTACCCTAATTTTTGACCCAGTTTTGATTCGTTTTAATCGTCTTTTTAAGGCCGAGAATTTTCGTCGTTTCAGACGAAATTTCGGCAGGGAGGTATTTTAAAATACCTCATTTAGGGTTTCAAAAGCGATAGTTTTAGTTTTATTGTTATTTCATTTTTACTTTAGTTTTTTTTATTATTATTTTATTAATTTCATTTTTTTATTTTTTATTTTTTGCTGTTAATTATATTCTGTTTTTATTTTATTTTTTATTTTTATGCTTTTGTTTTTATCATTTATTTTAATTACTTAATTAATTAACAAACAGCTTGCACATCACTTTCTCCATCAGATCCATCACTTTCTCCATCAGTTTTTTGTCCCTTTTGCTTGGTTTCTTGCCATTTTTTCTGATTAGGCCACAGATCCCATCTCAACAGCTCTGAGCACAACCTCTTTTGTGCATCCATTTTCAATAAAAACACAGCAGAATCAGAGATAGAAAGGATTTTTTCAGAACAGCAAAACACTAAACATAAACACAACACTCACCCAAGAACACAAACAACAACACAACCCACACAACCCAGCAACATTACACGCCCAACAACCTAAACACTCTCCCTAACAGCAACAAAAAACAACCACTTCCTCCCTCCCTAACACAACCCGCGGCCTCCACCACTCCACACACACAGCTGCGCCACACACCCAAAACAGCCAGCAACACATAACCGCACCCAACACACTAGCAAACCGCGGCCAGCACACCCTCCACCCAAACCCACGCGGCCGGCAACAACAACACAACCCAGCCACGCAAAAAAACAACTCAGCACACCACACAAAACAAAAAACACACGCACACCACACAACACACGCGGCCATACGCGCAACACACACCACACACACAACAAAAAAACGCACACAGCAACACGCAAGCCTAAACCACACCAAAACCGAATCAAAACGAACAAAAAGAGGTAGTTTTTCGTTTTTTAAAAAACTTAGATCTAGGATTTTTGAAGAGTTTTTTGAGAAATCTAAGTTTAGATTTGAGAAGAGGGTGAGGAAAGGAGTTAGAAAAACTAATTTTTTTTGAAAAAAACGAAGTTTTAAAATTCCGGCGCGGTGGCGCCGCCGTCTAGGCCGGCGGCCACCGCACCGGAAAACTTTTTCGGCCACCGGAGAGGGAAGAGGGGGTGGCGCGGTTAGAGAGAGAGGAGAGAAGAGAGAGCTAAATTTTTTAGAGAGAAGTGAGAAGAGAGAGAAATGAGAGTGAAGAATGAAGGAATTAGTAATGGAAGGGGTATTTATACCCCCTCTATAATCCTATGCGCGTGGGTGTATGCGTTAGCATGCACCCTCGCCCCTCAGGCTCTCTGATTTAAATCAGACAGCTGTGGTTATTTCCCCTTATGATCAGATCAGGACCCTCTGATTAATCAGACGGCCCAGATTAAATCACGCTGGCCCAATGCATTTTGGGCCTGTTTGTCTTAAATCTGATTATTTCCTCACTTCCTGCACCCCCATTTTATTTTTTACACCTCCCTGTTTATTTCTTTTATTTTTCTTTGCAATTTTATTTCCTATTATTATTATTTCCTTGTTCTTTTATTTTTAACATCTTATTTATTTACTTATCACATCATCTCATGCATTTTATTTTGTTTGTCATTTTACTTTGCATTTATCATTTTATTTATTTATATATGTCATTAGAATGCATTTAGGAATAAAGTAAATATAAATATGCATCACATTTATTTTTACATTTTTTATAGTTTAATTCATAATCCAAAAAAAAGGGGATTTTCATTTTGAGCCAACACCGTAATCTAATCCCTCACGTTTAGTTTATTTTATTGCATTTAACTTCATTTTGAGTATTAATGCTTTAATCTTTTCATGTTTTTTTTTTATTTTATTTTATCAAATTATTATTCCATTTTCAATATACCAAAACATAAAAAAAAAACAATTTTCTTTTTGTGAATGAAAAAGGAAAACTTGGGTAGACACCCGACGCTTCCCCGAATGCGGAACGCGAGATCCCCGTCTCGGTCACGTTCAAAGTATTCGTCATTCGACTAAACTTTTAATAAAACAAAAACAATTTTCTTTTTGTGAGTGAAAAAGGAAAACTTGGGTAGACACCCGACGCTTCCCCGAATATTCGGAAAAGAGGTAGACACTTCACTTTTCGGATATTCGTCCTCCGCTTAAAATCAATCTCAACCCACTTAACTTTATTTCTTTCACGCCCATGTGCGTTTTTAAATGGATATCATCGCCCAAGTGCGGATCCGTCTTTTTTCTAAAGCAAAATTTTTCGTTCAAGTGCGGCTAAAACATTTTCATAAATAAAATCAATCAACACACAAACATTTTCTACAAAGAACTACGTAGCTTTGAATTCTCCATCGCACCAGGAGATACGTAGGAGCAAGATCAAACTCTTGTCAAGCACCCTAATAAAAAATTCATTTTTAGTCTTTAAATCATTTTTCTTTCTCTTCCATTCTTTGCAAACATTTTTTTATGAAACCAACACATTTTGAAAGCTAATTAATTAATGGTTCCCGTTGAGTACAACGGATGTGAGGGGTGCTAATACCTTCCCCTCGCATAACCGATTCCCGAACCCGAATTTGGTTGCGATGACCTTGTTCTCGTTCTCAAAGGGGTTTATCGACATTCCCCTTTTCAAAAAATAAAACTTCGGTGGCGACTTTACTGTCTAGCGTGCGTTTTCCGCCCACGCATTTTCCCCGCCGCTTCAAGGATGAAGACATAACCCTTGATCGTGATGATTATCGTAGACCAGTTAATTTGGATTTATCTCAAAATTTAAATATAGCTTCTTCATCTGAGATGAATCATGTTCGAGATCAAATTATAGAGTTCAAGAAAAATAATTAGTATGGTATTAATGTTTCAAATTTGTATTGCACTTTATATTATATTCTCTATTTGTAATTTTAATTGAGTACTTCATGTTTAACATATATTCCCTACATGTATTTTTATTTCGATATTGTGTGATTAACAAGTTATATTAATCTAATAATTTTATTGTCAATTAATAAAAAAAAATGGAGGAAAAAAACTAAATAAATGTAAAATTTGATAACTATATACACAAACACATGTTAAAGCCCATTTTGGTCTTTTACACATCTAAAAGCAATTCTGACCCAAAACATCCAAACAACATTTTTCATACAAAGCACTTCTGTTTTGAAGGTAACCAAACATATTCCACTTTACGTTCAACTCATTTTTAACCAAAATCAATTCTATATAAATCAATTCTACATAAATCAATTCTTTCCACCGCACAACCAAACACACGCTTAGACACAATCTTGAATACATTTTTGCTCATAAAAAAAATATTGTTAACGAGTGCCCTCGGGACACTCTTTAAGGATTTTAAAAGAAGAAATTATTTTATACAAAAGTCAAATATTTTGATTTTCAATACATTAATTACACATATTTTCATAAAAATTACCATTTAAAGGTCTTAAAAAGTGTCCGGTGGCACTCGTTAACATTTCAAAAAAAAAATCATACATTTTTTTAGATTGATATACTACTTTTTTATGGGTCAACATGGTAGTGATAGCTACTAAGTTTTCACATATAGAACCGCAGCCCCTTTTCCCCTCTGGTTTTCAGGATATTTTATAATATTTTCTATTATGCGTAAAAATCTTTTACCATTTGAAGTAAACTCATTGTTGATAGATTGATCTACTTTTCACAAATTCTACTACAATTAATGCAACTTATTTTATAAATTGACCAATTACACGAGTGCTTATGAGTAGAATAGACTAATAACTTTTTGTGTGTTGAGAGTATTTATATACTAGAGAGGTGGGACCCATTGTGGGTTGACCCAGTTATTGTTGGAAACAGAATTTCCCGCAGAAGGTGCTGTAGTAGGTGGCAGAATCTCTCGCAAAAGCTAGGAAAGTAGGAAGAATACCACCACTATAAAGGCTAAATCTAAGCTTATATAAATGTCAAGCAGTTCAGACATTTGAACCAAAGTATCGAACCAAACAATTGTTGACATATGTATGCAGGTGGATCTAAGCATTTTGAAAGACAAATTATCTACAACTATAAATCTATAATCAATCGCACACATTAATCCGAATTTCACATAAGTATTTCCTCATTTTGTATGTAAGAATTTTTTTTTTCTTCTTTTAAAAGTCACGGCATGTATATGTTTGGATTAATAGTGTTTTACCCCTATAATATATACTATTTCTGGTTTTCCACCTTGTAATTTTTATTTATTTTTAGTTTTCATCATTGTAATTTGAAGATTTTTTGGTTTTGGACCTTCATGGAAAATTTTGCCCCCTATAATTTGAGCAAATTTCGGTTTACCCCCTGTAATTTGAGCAAATTTCAGTTAAAAATTTTACAGGGTGGAAAATCGGAAATGACTTATATTACAGGGGTAAAACACTATTAACCCTATATGTTTTCACGAGCGACGCTTTGTTGAATGGTATCTACAGATTCATAAGCATAAGCTGATATCAGAAGGCATTTTTAGAAACTCAAATTCAGTAACAATTAATAGGAGCACTGTGTAATCGAATTCACCTATTTCGGTACCAACAACTAGAGTAAGAGGAAAACTAAACACCCACCATCAAAACAATCACTTCATTAACTTAATTTACATATGATATTTGGTGTCTAAACTGCCAATTCCCACATAATAAGAATACATAATAAGTTGAATAACATCTATACAATGCAAATCAAAGAAAATATCAAGAAAATTCACAATATAAAATGTTTCAATAACGGAATTCATAGTTTGGTAAAGGTCAAGCAATCCTAGTATCAAACCTGCACTTCACAAACGTTACGTTTCCCATTCTCAACTTCTCTGACTTACAATTTTTCGTCATCATCTTAGCTTTTAGCCTTTTACCATAATGGTAGGAGCTGCCTTCACCGAGTCACCTTTACATTAAATTTCAGCGGAGGAGCTTTCTCTGATCAAGGAGCCACGGCGGTGGCCACCAACAATCACATCTTTGAGTCGAATCATGGGAGAAAGCACCCTGCTCCTTGCCTGTGGAAAAGGTCACTATTGGAATGTTAAGATTATTTTAAAAGGTTAAAAAGGAATCGAACAAGGAAAACTAAGCATAGAGTTACACAAAATACCTATGATTTGTTGAGATATTTATAATTCTATATAGGATGAGGAAATTTAAAAGTTTAGCTCTTCAAATCATATTACTGCTAATGTTTCAAATACAGAAAATAACTATTACATTGCTCAAAAGTTACTCATAACCTTCTTCATTTTTCCTCTCAAAAAAAAAAAAAAAACCTTCATTTTTTGAACAAAAAAACCCTTCATTTTTAAAGTAAGTGTAAGTTAAGTCCATTTGGATGTAAGAATTATTACGCATGGGCAACATAGTATCATGACTAATTAGTGTTACCTCATGATGCGCTACTAAAAATGAGTTCGTTGTACACAATTGGAACAATCCACAAAAGAATCCAAATAATTGACACTATCAAGCATCTTTATGTATAAAACTTATAAACGAGGTTTTATGCTTCATTTTACCTTTTTAACTATTATATAATACTATTGCTTGAGAGAAAAATTCGTTTTGACAACTTTATGCTTCATTTGTACCAAAGAAGAAATAAAATTTTCTTAGAAGAATGATCATAAATATACCTCATCAGAAATACTGACTTGCCACTTAAGTTGTAAAGCTTTTTCCTGTTGCCAGCGTTGACCAAGCATCACCAAACCCATCACTGTTGCTGCAATAAAAACAGACCAAAATGTATTTGCCTCCTTTGCATGAGCATAGATGGAGGCAGCTCCTCGCTTCCACCAAGCTCCGCAAGGAAGATCTGAAGGGTTTTGTTTGTCATCTTTGGAAGAGTTATTTGACAGTGATAAATCATCAGGAGATACATTTGTCTCCTGCTCTGCTGATTCGGTTGTTTCAGACTCAACACTGTATGATGTCACAGCACCAATGTCTGTTTCACTGGGGAAAGAAGTGTATTTTGCAGGGCTATGATATATACTTTCGTCTTTTTCGGTCAAACTAAAATCTGGTAAAGCTGTACCTTCCTCAAACTGTTTTCCATGAACAGATAATGTGTTGATTTTCTCATCATAATATTTCATATCCTCAAACTCCTTCGAGACATCCAATCCTGCAAATGTCAAGTTTTCTTCATCCTTTCCACTAGGCTTGGTCGCTTCTTCACGAGCCTCTACAGAGGCGATATCTTTGTCTCCAAATTCATTCTGAATCTCACTATAGTCAGTTTCCAATGGCAAGTTTTCATGCCTACTTGGTGGAAAGGCAAAGTGACCAGACATGAACAAAGCGTTTGATGTCTCAGCTTCATTTGTTGCATATGCATCTTCCTTGTCATCATCCTTCAACTCAACTTCACCTGGACCAGGAGCAGCTGCATAAGTTGATGCTGTGAGAGATACAACCTCCCAGTCATTACCGCGAGAAGACTTTTCCCCTTCATCTTCAGTTCCTGCCATCTTTTGTCTTCAAGAAAAAATTGAAATCAGAGGTCCAATATTACTTAAAGTAAACTCAAACATTAACAAATACAAAAAAGTGAAAAACAAACATACATAGCAAACACAATTATACATGGGAAAGGGTATGGGAGTTGGGTTGACCAAAAAAGGTGTATGATTTCATCATAACAATGCATACATCTACAAGAAAACTACTACTTTTGGGAAGAAAGAAAAAAACTAAAAATTTCACAGCTCACAAGCTATGAAGCCCCGATACCTGACACGATACGGATACGATACGATACCGATACGGCGATACGAGAAATTTTTCAAAACTCCCGATACGATACGGCCTCGATACGTTATTAAAAAATTAAATTTAAAACTAATAGTATAAGTGCACAATGTATAAACATAACTAAAAATGATAATAAACAAACATCAACATCAATAAAAATGATAAAAAAAGTGACAATTACATATTTTTTCTGCACAAATTTAAATATAGCTAAACATCACTAGTACTATCCAATTTATGAAGAACATCATTAGTACTATAAAAAAAGAACATCATTGTATGATGTTGACTACTTAATAGTTAACACTATTTGAGATTGAAAACAAATAATTTAAAAACAACATTTTTCCCCAATTAGAGAGAAGAACAAAAGAAGAGAAGAAGATATTATAGGGAGAAGAACAGAAGAAACATAGCATTAGAGAGAAGATAATAACTATCGTTTAGTGGTTGACGAGAAACCCTATTTTTTAGGGGTCAGAAGAGACAAATGTTTTTGATAGCGTTGTCGGTTTAATGTATTTTTGTTTCTTATTCTTTTATTTTTTTAAAATGAAATATGTAAGAGAAGTATCGGTGTCGGAGTATAAATTAGCCGTATCGGAGTATAAGTTAGCCGTATCCGACACGTATCGGTCATTTTTTTTCAAAAAAATAAATATTAATTGGCCGATACTCCTCCGATACGCGTATCGGGATGTATCGAGACGTATCGGTATCGGATACGTGTCGGACACAATTCTTCACCATTTTTGGAGTATCGGGGCTTCAGAGCTCACAAGCATGTGCAGAAAATGATTGATAACAATGAATAACAAAAAATGAAAGTTATTTCTTGCGTGTAAACAGGCACAGTGATGAACACATTACTCAATTCTATCGTGTAAAAATGAAAGAAAAAAAAAAATCAATAACAAGAAGAAGATGCAATTCTGCAATTATTTTTTTTGAGGGAAAATTATAATTATTAATTAGAGTAACACTAATGACCATTCTACAAACATTTCCAAGAGGGTTTAAAATCCGCCTGGGATATTACAAGGTTATACTCTTACCACTGGAAAAAAAAAAAAGAAAAGAAAAGAAAAACTAAAATAAGCAAAATTTCATGCAAATAGTTAGATCAATCTCTTGAAATTCACCTCTAAATCTTCATCCCCCTAATATCCAATTAAAATAACCTATAAGTGAAATGATGACCTTTTTCTTTCACTCCAATAAAAAAATTGACATCAATTTTCACTAAATCACTTAAAAAACTGATCATAAACTTGATGAATCCACTGAATTGAAACAACAACAGAATCAAAACATAAAAAAATCCACACAAAGATCCAATAACAGCACGGTACATAGAGTTGCATGATGATAGAACAAAAAATCATATATGATAATTAATAATATTATTAACGCGTTAAAATGAAAGAAATTAAGAAAGAAGGATAAGAATGAAACTAACCAGAGGTGAACGCGACACGATCGTCTTAGTGGGTGGAATTTGGAAGCGATGTATGTAATGTATATCGATGAGGTTGAATTGAAACTGTTGTTTTTATATATTCATATGTTACCGGATATAGCAGGTAGAGTGATGGGTTTTTAAAGTGGAGAGTTACCGATTATATCCGTTTGTGTTGCGTGACTTCGGATCTAACTCAACTGTCACGCCCACTCCCTTATGTCATATAGTCACCCAATAACGTTACTACTAAAAGATATACATGATCATCAATTACTCAATTACTCTACATTTTTTTTTTTTTGACAAATCAATTACGTTGTATTTTTTCTTCTCTTTCAACTTTAGGGAGGTTAGTGTCTATTTTAAAATCAGAGGAGGTGTATGGGTCATTTAAAAGGATTTTAAGTGAGATTGATGTAATTTTTCCTAATAAGAATCAATTATTGATATTTTGAATGTAATTTTTTGTTTTATCAGTTTGAATATAAACTCTCTAAAGGTGTATATAATTCGCAAAACAGTAAGGACCGGATAATTGTACGTAACTGTACATGACAACTTTTTGTACTTCAATGTGTTTGTTGGTTGATGTACAAAACAAATAATTTTGTAATGCACCTTATTGGATATGTCTATGTCGTGGACAAAAATATTAATAACGATGAGAGAGGATGTTATGAACAACTTTTTGGTTGTTCATAAATGAGAGAGAAAATATTTTAAAGAGAGAATAAAACTATAACTAAAACTAATCTAACAAACTAATTATTTATTTATTCATTTGATAATGATTAAAATGACCAATCACTTATTTATAGCATAAACATTCTAACAACTTAGTCAATGACTCATCAAAATGGATCTCTCTAGATCCTTCCATAAAACCACGACTCATTCCCTAAAATGGGCTTGAACCTAATAATTGTACTATTGGACTCGTCTTAATCATTCATTACAGAGAAAAAAATTATATGTGGAGGGAGAGTTTATGCAAATAAATAAATTTTTCTGCAAATAAAACAGCTTATGCAAATAAATAAATTTTTATGTAAAACAGCTTATGCAAATAAATAAATTTTTATGTATTATTTATAAGTTTTTAAGGTAGTTTATGAAAAAACAGATTATGAAGATACAATTTTCGTTAGTGAGAGCTTATAAATTAAAATAAAAACTAATTTATTTACGTAAGCTATTTTTCATAAGCTCAAACCAAACGGAGCCTTATATTGATACAAGTGTTTAACAAATGAAATAGATTTTTTTTAAAAAAAAAAATCTATTTCATAAATAAATATGAAAAGAAAACAAACAAGGGAATGTTTGGATGACACAGAAATAAACAATTTGCAGTTAAGCTGAAAAAGCAGGAGGAAAGTGAAATGGGAGAGCTTTACGCTTTGGACTTCGATGGAGTCATCTGTGATAGCTGCGGAGAAAGCTCTCTCTCTGCTCTCAAGGTTCCTCCATCTCTCTCTCTCTCTCTCTCTCATTCAATGTCAATACAATTTTTGGGTTTTTCATTTTTGATTTTGAATGTTGTAAATTTTCAATCTTTTCTTATGTTGGAATTCATGGAGTGTGACGAATTCAGCTCATGATTTAATTTGTTTGAAATTTTTTGCAGGCTGCTAAAGTGAGATGGCCTGGTTTGTTTGATGGGGTGGATTCAACCACAGAGGATTGGATTGTTGATCAGATGCATATAGTAAATAATTTCTGGATGATTTTATTTAGTTTCAGCTGTTATTGGATTTTTATACTACTGTGCTATGTTTTGGTTTAGATATGTTGGTGTTTTTGTAATTTGATTAGAATAATAATGATAACTAGTGGAAAATTATGGAAAAGGAGTATGCAATAAGCTTGAATTTGCATTTAGTTTCTATGATTAGTTTATGTATCTTATGACGAGGCATTCGTTTTGAATTCTGGGTTTATACTTTGAATTGAATTGAATTTATTTACTCAGTCACTATAAAAGTTTTTTACGCGTGACACATCACTATGTATGTACTCCATACTTTTGGATGAATTTTAGTAGCTAAAATAACAACTGACATCATAGTGTGATTGGCTTAGTTTCAGCTGTTATGGATTTTGTACTACTGTGCTATGCTTTGGCTTAGCTATGTTTGTATTTTTGTAATTTGATTATAATGATAATAATAATAATAACAACAACAACTAGTGCAAAAAATATTAGAATGGAGCATAAAATAAGCTTGAATTTGGATTTAATTTGACTCTCTGATTATGTATTTTAGGAGACATTTTTTTTATAGGGAAATGTTAGTAGGTTAGTGATTATTTTAGATATCAGGGTTTAGACCGTGGACCTCTAATGTGCCTTAACTCACTATTGAATGAAGTGTCAAGCATTTTTTGACTTCTAATTATAAAATAAGGCAATTTGGAATGATGGAGATATCTTGTACAGTTAGTTACTTGTAGACACATAAAGGGTCGTCTTGACCAAAATGCCACTAATCCACTCTACTTTGAAGCGTGAATTGGAGGACAATATTTTTACATGCTTTATTGGTTGTTTAAAACATAGATTTCCGTTGCAGATCTTCATTCAAACTGTTGAATTTCATGAAATATTTTTATTAGTTTCTAAAAACATAGATTTCCATTGAATATCTTCAAACATAGAAATGCAATGTACATATGTTTCTATTGCCAAATGGCTGGACTTGATTTCAATATTTTAAAGATAAATTTATATAGTTGTCCATGTCAGGTGCGACCGGTAGTGGAAACTGGATATGAAAACCTTTTACTTGTGAGATTGTTGCTAGAGACCAGAACCCCTTCCATCAGGAAGTCTTCGGTGGGTAAAATTCCTATATCTCATTTTTTTCTCATTAATTACCGTGTAGCCGAAACTAGGTTTACAACTTATGATGATGCTTGTTTCATTGAATCTGCTTCTGAAGTCTCTTGAGTGATGTCATTGTTCTTGTGCAAGGTTGCAGAGGGGCTTTCCATTGAGGGTATATTGGAGAGTTGGTCTAAGTTGAAGCCTATTATTATGGAAGAATGGGGTGAGAATAGGGAAGCTTTGATAGATCTTTTTGGAAAGGTCAGAGATGAATGGTTGGAGCAGGATTTTGCTGCTTGGATCGGTGCAAACAGGTAGTCCAATCATCTCTTGACAGGGTAATAATTTTTTATATTTGTTATGTAACCAATGTTTTAAAAGTTGAACCGTTCATCAAATCAGCGAGACCTCTGAGTCATGGTGCAACTTCTCTAAACCATTCAAACCGGGACAAAACCGTGATTGAACCGTTCAAATAACCGAACTTTAGACAATGTCGGTTCATGGTTCAACCAGTTGAAATGTCCGGTTTGGTTTTTAAAACATTGGTTACAACTTATACCAAATGCATGATTAAAACATGAATCCATGAACATTCAGTTTATGAAAATTTCCAGTGCAAGATTGAACATATGTTATTATCCCAATTCAACCACCTGCCTAAATTGAGAGTGGGGGATTCGTTAGATTGGGGGAGTAGGACATGTTGTGATTCTTTTGGACTGTGGCAGATCAATTATTTTCCTTTCTGTTCAAGGAAGTCCCGTTAGAGATGATATTCTAGAAGGAATCAATTTATATCTGTCTTTGTATTCTGGTTATGCTTTAAACTAGATATTGTCATTAGTTTGGTACATTAAGCATATTAAGATCTTGCTGTATTGCTATTTAGGGGTGTTCATGATCCTAACCATATCCAAATAAAAACCAATTAAATGGATTAGATTAGCCAAACAAGATTTTTTTTTCCAAAACCGAATTAACAAAAACCTGGTTTCGGATATGGTTGTAGTTTGTGGCTTCCAACCGGATATTTTGCTCACCCTACTCCTGTTGGCTGAATATTGATATCTTATAAACGTTATATGCTGTAATATGTTCTTTGCACATGTCATGAATGAGATTTCCTATTATTAATTGGTGATGCTTTGCCTATAGAATATATCCTGGTGTTTCTGATGCATTAAAATTTGCAAGCTCAAGGGTTTTCATTGTCACCACAAAACAGGTAAACTTTGCTCTTTACCCTAGTAAGGGAACCATAATCGCAACAATAGAGAGTTTTGCTTTCAGTATTAAGAAAAATAAGAGGGGACGAAATAATTGGTCCATTATTTCAGAGCCGATTTGCCGATGCTTTACTTCGAGAGCTTGCTGGAGTAACCATACCATCTGAAAGGATATATGGTCTGGGAACTGGGTTAGTATTTGATAAATTTCACAGTAATTATGCATTGAAATATTTATATTTCACTTTTATTAGCTCTTAATTTTATTGCTTTCTTTTGATAATAAATTAATTTTACCTACAGTCCCAAGGTAGAAATTCTAAAGCAGCTTCAAAAGAGACCAGAGCACCAAGGGCTGACACTGCAGTAAGATTCTGAGCTATTATAGCAGTACTCAATGTCTTTTGGCTATGACTATTTATGTGAATTTGCAAAAGATGGTCTTCAAGATATTAATTCCAATTTATTTTAACCAGCTTTGTTGAGGATCGGCTAGCTACCTTAAAAAATGTGATCAAAGAGCCGGAGTTAGACAAATGGAATTTGTATCTAGGTAGTTCTCTTTTTCTGTTTATAATTTCTGCACCCTCCCTTATTTTTGTCTCGGTTCCCATTTTGTGTATTATTACTTTTCTTTTTATGATGCTGTTTACTTGATAATGATGATTGTTTGGATCAGGGAATTGGGGTTACAACACTGCACAAGAGAAAGAGGAAGCTGCAGCGATACCTAGAATTCACGTTCTTCAGCTCTCAGACTTCAGCAAGAAGTTGAAATAGGGGTTTTCATTGAATTTTCAATTGTCAATCATTGAAACTAAATATTTTCTTCAAACTCGTTTATAAACATCATAAAAGTTTGTAGTGAAAATACTCCTTCTACGTAGAAACTTCTGTTAAAGAGAGTCATCATTAATCTTTTTATTGTTTCTATTATTTGGGCTGAACATTAGGAAAAGAATAAGCATGCTATTTATGTATATTACTTTTGATAGGACAAATTGGGTATTAGAATTAATTTGTGATTGAGTTATAAATGTGCTTGCTTGTATTTTAAATAGACAAGAAAATAAACAGAGGAGGCATCAAGCCGAAACTTCTTGACATGTTATCACAAGTCTTTGGCGAGATACCACATACTTTTCTCTTGCTAAACGATTTCATTGGAGCTTGACATTGCAAATTACCGACATGCGAGTTTTTCTGTTTTGAGACTATTTTTTTTGGTTTTCTTAATCTTTGGACTGAACATTCAGCTATTATGCATGCTGATGTTTCTAAAGATTCACTCATTATTGTTCAAAATGTCTTATGAAGTAACTGGGAGGATTATGATGAAACGTTTGTACTAGTGGATTGCAGCTTCCAAAGGTTGGTCATTCCATCAAATGGGTGTGAAGAATGTCTTCCTTCATAGTGACCTATTAAAAGATATTTGTATGACTCCCCCTCCTAGTTTATTATCTTATTCCACAAGAGTGTGCAAACTCAAATGTTCCTTCTTATATGGTTTGCGGCAAGCTCCACGGGCATGCTTTGAAAAGTTTTGGTCTACTATTCTCTTTTATTCAGAGTCAATATGATTCCTCTTTATTCATCCATCACACGACAACTGGCATTGTGCTTCTTCTGATTTATGTCGATGCATTGGTAATTACAGGGTCTGATTTATGTGTTGATACAACAGCTTAAACAACAACTAAAACCTTCATTTCATATGAAAGATGTTGGTTGTCTTCATTAATTTGTGGGTCTTGAGGGCATTCTACCTCCTCAGATATCTTTCTCAGTCAACACAAATATACTAAAGATTTAATTTCTTTGGTTGATCTTCAATCTGCTGCTTGTGTTGACACTCCTCTCGAGGTTAATGTCAAATATCACTATGATGATGGTGATGTTTTACTAGAACCTTTGTTGTATCGTAAGTTGGTGGATAGTATTAACTATTTGATTATTACACGTCTTTCTATTTTTTTGTTGTCCAACAAGTTAGCCAATTCATGCATACTCCTCACCATCTTCATATGGCCGTTAGGGCTCATTTTTCCCTGTCAGAACATGTCTCACGTTGTTCACCTTTAGTGATGCAGATTGTGCGGGTGGCGTCGATACTTGGTTGCTGTATGTTCCCTGGTCCTGCTCTAATCTCTTAGAAGAGTAAAAAGCAAGCTCGAGTTTCCAAGTCATCCACTGAGTTTGACTATCGATCGATATCTACAACTTGTTATGTGATTATTTGGCTTCGTTTTCTGTTGGCCGAATTTGGAATTCCTCAACACAATGCTACACCTCTCTATTCGGACAGTGCTAGTGCTATTCAAATTGCTGCCAATCCACTTTTTCATGAGCGCACAAAGCATATTGAGGTGGACTCTCAGTCCATTCACGGGGTTCTTAATGATCATGTGATTACTCTTCCTCATGTCACTTCATAAGTCCAGGTTGCAGATATCCTTACCAAAGTTGTTCCCCGACCTTGTCACCAATTTCTACTCGGTAAATTGATGCTTCTTGATCAGGCGCATCAATTCGATGGTGGATGTTAAAGAGAGAATCCTTGTCAATCTTATTTCAATTATTTCGGCAAAACATTAGGAAAATAATCAACATGTTATTTATGTATATTGATTTTGATAGGACAGATTGTATATTAGAATCAACGTGTGATTATGAACTGTAGATAGACAGGAAAATAAATAGAGGAGGCATCAAGCTAAAGCTTCTTAACAACCTCCTCCTCTTTTTTGGTCTTGTTACACGCAGTGTGTAGTTTTGTGCAAATTACAAAATTCTAGCTGTTTTGAGTATTGGAATAGCTTGTGTGTAACTAATATTGGTACTTAATACGCATATCCTCACTTGGTTAATAACAAATGACTTGTTCAAGGACTTATATTTTTAAAATAGATATCAAATGTTTGAATTAGTAAAATTCACATTTTTATAAAAAGATATTTAAGATGTAATATGCAAAGTTTAACACTCAATGTCATCGCATCTTGACTCAGACATGCACTCGCCACACAAGCATATAATCCATGTCAAAGATAAGATTAGTAAACTTGTATTTTTCACACAAAAAAAAATATAAATATAAAATTATCTAAATTTTAACATCTAATATTGATGGTTTTTTTCCTAAAAAAAAAAGTGTTGATGGATTTTGTCACTCACACACAAAGTTCATATATAGGTTCATCATTATACAAATTTAACCACAAATCAACTACATGGTAGGTAGTTATCCATTGTAAAGAAAAAGACGACAAAAAAAAGGAGAAATTGCTACATAGGCACGTGTCAAGATTTCATTGATGGTGGCACAAATATAATCAAATCTTATTTGAATGGCGGGTAATTGTATACCATGCAATCTTAATATATCAAATTTTGATTGGTTTTGGCAACATTGAAAGGAAGAGAAGCAAATGGGGCATCTTTATGCATTGGACTTTGATGGAGTTCTCTGTGATACATGTGGAGAGACAGCTATCTCAGCTCTCAAGGTTCCTTCTCTCTCACCAATAAAATGGAAGAAAACAACTGAAAATAGTAGAAAGTTTTTGATGATCACATTCAGTTTCATATGGTTTTGGACTTTTTTTGATTTTGAAATAAGGTGTGACTATGTTGTTTGATGATTTGCAGGCTGCCAAGTTGAGATGGCCAGACTTGTTTGACAGTGTGGATTCAGCCATAGAGGATTGGATTGTTGAACAAATGATTAAAGTAAATAAATATAATTATGGCTAGTTTTGCTTTATTTTTTCATGTCTTGTTATTACCTATTTGTTATTCTACTCCATGTTAGAGTTTAACTATGTTAGTAGGCAAGCACTGCTAGAGTTGAAACACTCTTGAATTTGCTAGCAGGAACCTACTTAATTTGTGGCTGGCTTGCATATTTATGCTTAACTTTTCTAAGGATATATTTAGTTAAACTTATGGATAGGTGTTCAAATAAAGTATTAATCATTTGTCAACTCCTAGAAGTATCAAAGACAAATTTGAAGTTGAACAAAGTTTTTTCATCTCAGGTGCGACCAATGGTGGAAACTGGATATGAAACTCTTTTACTTGTGAGGTTGTTGCTTGAGACAAGAGTTCCTTCCATCAGAAAGTCATCGGTGAGTATAAAAACTATAAACCATGGCTTTATATATTTTTTGGTGCAAGCCTTTGCCTTTGATTTTTTATCATGGATTAACAAGTGAAAGTCACAACATTATCATCAGATTCTAAGGAACTTTGTGATCTATGATGATGCCATTTGACTGATGTCATAGTTCTTCTGAAAGGTGGCAGAGGGGCTCACAGTTGAGGGTATATTGGAGGACTGGTTCAAATTGAAGCCTATTGTCATGGACGAATGGAATGAGAACAGGGATGATCTGATAGATCTATTTGGAAAGGTCAGAGATGATTGGTTGGAGAAGGATTTCACTGGTTGGATTCAAGGAAACAGGTACTCCAATCAAATGTTGTGGAATGTGATCATTCTTCACAGTGTTGTCAAATAACATATATAGCGGCGCTATAGCGCTATAGTGTCGTAGGATTTTAACAAACCGCTATTGTTCCGCATCATGTGATTTAGTACCAAGTGTTGTCAAATAATTAATTTTTGGATGATTTACCTCTAGATTCTATCCTGGTGTTGCTGATGCATTAAGATTTGCAAGCTCAAAAGTGTACATTGTCACCACAAAACAGGTCTGACTTCTATCTTTGCTTCTATCATGAAGACAATAATCCTAATCCTATGTATACTGACATGCCCTTGTGCCTTTGAATTTTCTATGTACTTTCCTATCCTTTCTATGGTTTCAGGGTCGCTTTGCCGATGCTTTACTTAGAGAACTTGCTGGAATAACTATACCACCAGAGAGAATATATGGTCTAGGAACTGGGTTAGTATTGCTATTTTTTTATTTGGCCAAACTCAGGTGCCTTATGCATTTGCTATTTGATATATTTTCCAAACCATCTTGTCTTTTTTGGTTTCAGTCCTAAGGTAGAAACGCTGAAGAAGCTTCAAAAAATGCCAGAACACCAAGGGCTGACACTACAGTTAAGATTTTTGTGCATCTAGAAGCTATTTTAATTGATATAAACTTGTAGTTACATGTTATGATGATTTGGGAGGAATTAACTGTAGTTAAATTTCAACAGCTTTGTGGAAGATAGGATTGCAGCCCTTAAGAATGTCATCAAAGAGCCAGAGTTAGATAATTGGAATTTGTATCTAGGTAAAATTCTTTTCTCAGTCTCATTTTATAACTTCTGCACTATCAATTTTCATCTCTTTAAGTTTCTATGTTTTGCATTATTTGTTCATTTTGGAGTTGTATAATAATTGTTAAAGTTGTTTATTTGGATTAGTGAATTGGGGGTTCAACACTCAGAAAGAGAGGGATGAAGCAGCAGCCAACCCCAGGATTCAGCTTATTGATCTCTCTGATTTCAGTAGCAAGCTGAAATAATAGTTTCAATTGAATCGTCAATCAATCATTCAGTTGAAGAATATTTCCTTCCATCTTATTTATACATAAGCAATAATGATTCCTTGAGAATTTCTATTATTACAACTGCAACTATCATGATATATAAAAAATATTTCCATTACCTTTCTATTAATAACTCTTGGCAATGATAATTTGGATGTAATCATAATCAACACAAATTACAAAAATTTCAAGTTTTTCCCCCAAAAATTCTCCCAGGTAGAAGTGTATTCTCTTAGTCTTGCCAAATGCAGCAAGGGTTGATTACTTCTTCACTCGCATTGAAATGCAGTTTATCACCTTAATTAAAAGGGAAGAAAGAGTTGTACATCATAACTAAAAAAATAATAACAGTGGGAGAAGACCGTCTAAAAAAAGTGATACAATTGCTTTGTCTCAATGTCTAGAGGAATATATCTGTACCATTTAACTACAATTCTGTTTTCGAATTTCCATCAACTTCCTCTGGACTAGCATTATCTGCTTTGTCTTTCTCACTATTATGCTTCTGAATGAGTTCATCTAGGGATGGATCTCCGGGTCTTCGAAAAAGTTGCTCCCCCATTTTAATCTCATACGCGTCTGATTGGTCGAAGACATATTCCTTCAACTGTTGACATGATAGAGTATGAGACACTATAGACAGCAAGCAACATAAACTAAGGACGCACAAAATTACTACTTCCTCTAGGCTGAATTTAAAGATAGTTTTTCAGTACGATAAGACAAAAAGTTTAAGTTCCTTGATCAGAATCCAACATCATTTGACAGCCAGGTGAAGAACATAATATAGATGAATCAAAATCTTTCACAAACTAGGTGAGGTCTGTTACTTGCATTGTATCATATGATGCCATAATGTCTTATCATAAATCATATATGACGATAGACCATTCTTAGTTCTTTATGATTGAAAAAAAATGTAAAAATGGAAGCCGTACGTACCTCCTCCAAGTCCTTAATGCTGTCCATATTGAACATGATTGTATTCAAATCAACACCTGTAAACCTCACTCCAACAGCTCCGGTTCTAAGAACGTGTGTCCATTTCATGGCAAGTTCAGCTACCTTGTCCTAAAATCAAACACGAAAAATTGCAATTGTACACAACATTAACTCAAAATTCAAACCAAAAACATCTCTACTTCAAAAAACAAATTATATAGAGCATCAGCAAGCACATGTTAAAAGCTTAAGCACCTCTCGTTACTTCACTTTAATCTTTCAATGAGAATCGCTAGCAATGCACGCTTTGTTATGCTATTGCATGAAATTAACGCATTTCTTATTTTGTAAAACACATAAATTTCTTTGACAACACATTGTAAATCAAATATAACAAGTAAAAACTATGAGGAAAAGTTGAATTTATCCGCTTTAAGCAACGCAATCCAATTTGTAAATTAGCATAAACAGACACAAAACTCAAACAACATAAAAAAATAACTCAGTACAAGGGAAAAACCACAGCTTCAACTCATTGGAGCTAATTTTTTTATTAAAAAAAACGGATATAATAATTAATCAAAACGTTAATTAACTCACATTCAAGCTCAATTAACAACAAAATAAAAGATGAAAATCACAACTTTAACTCAAACCCAACATTTTTTTTTGAGAGGAACTCAAACCCATCATTTATAACAAGTAAAAATCACAGATTTCACTCAAACACATCATGCATAACAAGTAAAAATCACAAATTTAACCCAAATTAAGAAAAAAAGGTAACAATTTTGTCATCAAAATCCAGCAAAAATAGTAATAATCAAAATTTCAACTCAAATTACAATAACGGGTAAGAGGAAAATGTGGTTACCGGAGTCCGGCGAACACCAAATCGGAGCTTAACGAATCCGATAACAGGTCCGGTGTGGCGTTTCATCATCTCCTCTTTGATCTGCGATTCATCCATCTTGGTTAAATCAGCGGGAGCGAAAGAGGGTGAAGGTTTCTTGCCCCATTCCTTCCAATCATCATCCTCCTCGTCGTCGAACACATCGTCCAATTCGTCGGTGATGTGGACCTTGCGTTTTCCGGCGAGGGTGAAATGGGAATTCAGTGAGATGAGAAGAAGAAGGGAAAGTAGAAAGAGAGTGGTGAAGTTCATGATGATGCAATGAAGAATGGAAAGAATCACTTCATGAAATTATGCCTTTGGTTGTGGTGTCTTTGCATGAAGTGCTTAAAACTTGGATTATGATTAATTTTTTATTTGTTTTTGCTAAGATTAGTTTAAAGATTTGATTAAAATAAGAACTAAATTGAATTTAATTTGATTCAAAATTTTGTTGGTGCGTGAATCGTACAATTTTTTGCATGTAATCACAAAAATTAATCCCTTAAACCGATCATCATGAGATTTAACACGGTTGTATACATTGAAACTCATACTTTTGAATTAGTTAAAAGAGATATTTTACTCTCGCAGTATTAAGAATACCATCAATTATTTGATTAGATAAAGAGAATAATAATTAAGGGTTAAGTCCAAAAAGAAAAATATATTCCCTCCGTTCCTTTCTATAAGATTACTTTACAAAAAAATTTTGTCCCTAAATATAAGACTATCTACAAATTTTTAGATGCATTTATTACTCTTTTTCCACATACACCCCTCATTAATATTATCAATATACTTTAAAATAGGAAAAGTTAACATTAAATATCTCTATACAAAGGGTAATTTGGTAATAGTAACATACATTTATGACAAATTTATTATTTCAAACACTTTTCTTAATACCTGCGATTTTTGTAAACTATTCCTATAAAAAGGGACGGAGGAAAGTATAAATTTGTAAATAAAAGAGTTTAAATGCACGATGAAATAGAAAGTAAAAAGCTACATCAACATTTGGTATTTGCTTTATATAGACAAGAATTTAAACTTGATTAAAAAAACAATTGAATAGGTGTTGTAGAAAAACATATATATTGATTTAAAATGAATCTTAGTTACCTCACAATTATAAGCAAACATAGTTTGATTTAAAAATATATACAAGATATCTTGATTTACAACCAACATAGTGTGACACAAATGATAGATACTTGAGCCTCTTAATCATTTAGTTTAGAGTTGAATCATTGATCAACGTGTATGAAAAAAGCATTTGTTAAAAGATATCGACCCTTTAAATGGATCTCAAATTCTCAATTACCAACAAGAATAAACTAATCAAATGCTACCATTGCCAACAAGAATAAACTAAACAAATGCTACCATAAAAGACTTGGTACTTTTTTTTAAAGAAATAATTTGACATTTTTTTTATCCAGCTCATTTGTGGCATTTTGTAGCTTAACTATTCTTAAAGTTGTAATTTTTTCAAATGCTATCCACCATGAATATGAACTGCTTCAGCTTCAAGAAAATTAATATACACCACACACATTGGTCTTACTTCTAAATTACAATTTGCAATTGATGATATTTATCTCATATAAGTGTCATATAGGGAGTTTCAGATGTTACTGTTGAGAGTTATACATCAAACAAATTTTATTTGGTATCTGAGAACCGAGTTCTAACTACTGTGAATATTCTCATCCAGAATCTCAAAAATACCATGTCTAAAAGTTTGAACACCTCAAAATAAAAGCATTTCTTAAACTACAAATAGCTGCAAAGTACACCAACGAACCCAAAATATCCATAAGTAAAATAGCCACCCATCAAGGAGACCTACCAAAAGAGTAAGAACACCGAATTCTGCTTGCAGCTTGCTACTCCGTTGCATGTGAATCTGGAAAAATAAAATACAAGATGAAGGGGTAAGTTACAAAAACTTAGTAAGGAGACAACAACCATGACCAACTACATCAAATATATATAATTTTCAATCAAGTATACACATGAAACTCACTAACTTGTAAATTTATCCATTCAAGAAGGAATATTTCTAAAACCGAATTCATTAAAGAGGTAAAAACCAAAATAAATAACTTCAAAAGAAAACAAATAAAATAAAAAAGGAATCATCATGAGAGGACAAAGAGACGACTCAATCTTGTTGATAGCCCTTCTTCCTAAGGGTGGCCTCTACCTAATGGGCGGCGACATCTAATGGATAGCCTTTTCCTCAAGATCTAGTAACACATCATATCATATCAATTAGGGAGTCTACATCTAGTTGATACCCCTCTCTTCGTAAAGGTGGCTTCTCCCATAGAGGGAAGTCCATCTAACGGGCAACTCTCCGTAACGGTTAAATGAGTAAATGTCGGGGGTTTGAGCAAGAAAACTTCTATTTGTGATCAAAATATGCAATAAACACATAATACATGGATGTAGAAGTGCTTAAATGATCTCCAACAGCAAACCATACAAGAGAAATTTTAGTTTTCTCTTTGAAAAGCTATCTTAACCTATATCCCCAACAATAGAACTTAACTGTTTTCCTTTAATCATAATGTTATCTCATTCTCTGTGCACTGTGCCAATTTTTCCTGCGACAAATTTGAAATGCATCAGTGGTTTAGTTATTCTGCCACACTTTTATTAGAGTCCCTTTGAACAAAATGAGTCTCACATGGCGGTGATCCAACACCGTAATTCTATTAATATATTAGTTGATTTAACTATTTAACTAATACAAGCTTGATACAAGGTTGATATATATGTTTGCAGTTGCATACACATCAAATAACTCAGCTCAGTATCCTGCTCAGCTCTTACCTTTTCTTTTCCTGACTAATTACCATGATACAATCACACCCAAATAGTTGCGGTAATAAATTAAAATTAGCTTAATTATACAGCAATCTTAACAAAGAACAAGCATTGGATATATTATGAATTTCCTAACTAGCAACCATACAACAACAACCAAGCCTTATCATAACTAAAAACCATGAATAGTTAAATCCAATGTACAATTTCCCAACAGAGGTAATAATATCATAAGAATGATAGCCACTTATGAGTTGGCTAAACTCATATTAACCAAACATTTGGACTTTTGAATGTTGGGTTCAGGTCTAGTATTAAGGAAAAAATCTTTAGGAGATTTCAAGGTTTTATATAACAATCTCCTATTATGAAAAAGTACAATTGAGCAAGGAGATGAATTATTGTAGTGAACATAAATTTGACTGATTGTTACCGACAAAAAACATTGCATCTCCTTTAATTGATCGTGGCTCAAACTCTAATTTGTACTTACATTTTGCTAAAACAAAAAGGTAAATGTTATCTAGTGCCCCCGGACACTAGTTAAAGACCATAAGTGGTACATATTTATAAAAATATGTGTATTAATTGCATTAAAAATTGAAATATTTAACTTTTTTAAAGAATAATTACTTATTTTAGAATGTTTAAAGAGTGTCTCGAAAACACTCGTTAACAAGACCAAAAAAAGTTACCCTCTAGCTTATTTGAAAACCAGTTATCCCTCATTCCAAAGCTTAGTCACCCAAAAGTACTTTCATTTTATGTCACAAATTTTCAAAGTAAATGAAATTACTACATGTTTGAAGAAATAAAGTAAGACTGGTTTCCCTATCCTTATCTATTTATAAACCTACTCATCCAAGACTATTGACGTGTGTAACTTGCTCATTAATATGTTTCCCACTTCAACCTTTCATTCAATTTCTAGTTCATACTTTAAGTTGTTTAAACATTTGGATGACAAATCAAATAATGAACATTAAGAGAGATTGAATTTCCTTTCAGGAGAATCGCCTTCTAGTTGCTACTCTATAATCTATAACAATATATAAATGGAGTACATTTTTCATTATTTCAGTTATACCATTAAGCAAATTTATTTTAAGAATGCTATATTATTGGTGTTATTGAAAAATATAAGAATTTTTATTATAATTGTTATATTGTTGGTAAAAGATAAACATAATGTGTTACTTTTTAAAAGTCACAACATCTATACATATAATTTTAATCAAAATCAAAATAATAATACAAAAACAATTTCATATAGACCAGTAGATTGTCAAGTCCTTGACAATAACCAATAGATAGTCTTTCAAAAATGCAATCAACCTAACAATCATAGAAAAGAATATTCACGCATTCGATTATAATGAAAACAACATATGCCAATAAATGGAAATTAAAACAAGTAACAAATGAAAGAGGAACTTACTACCAAACAATTGAAACTAAGCTTTCAGCATGTGGTATTGTCTGTACTATTTGTAGTAATTTCTGTTCGCCTTACTTTACCATCTCTCCAACTACAGATAATTGCTTCGGTTTCTTCATTGCTCTTAAGTATTAGTGTATCACCATCCTCATAAAGAAGCAACAGCACCAATTGCAAAGTTTTGTAGTCACTAAGGCTTTGTTTGGGAGTGTCGAGGGGAGGGGAAGGAAGGACTTTGGAGGGAGAGAAATATAGGAAAAAATTGAGAAATCTTTCACATTTTTTAAAAGAGTATTTTTTTAGAGAGTGATAAATTAATGCTTATGATTAATATATTTTTAATTTTAAGAATATTATAACAACATATATTAAATTTAAAGAATTCATATAAACCCTCCCAAACCCCCAAAACCTTTCTCTAATATAATTTTTTAGTTCCCCAAATGAGGAGGGTTTTATATTTTGAAGAAAAATAAACCCCCCAAAGCCTCTCCTCCCAATGTCCTTTATTTCTTTCACTTACTCATTCCTTTTTTTCCAAACCCTCCCCTCTATTCCCCTCCAAACTCGCAAACAAAGCCTAAAGGTATAATCTATCAGAAGATCCTGATAACTAAGTTTAAGGAACTGAGTCCACGAATCTTCAACCCCAAATTTCATCATCCTACATATAACAAAATCGGTGTCCTTAGAATAAGAAAAACATAGGCAACCCCCGAACACACGAACATTTGGTTCTACTGACGACACTTCATCAAACCCACGTGGCAGCATGTGTTGCGCCGCTAAAAACGCTGGAGCGTACTAACGCTCAGAATAACTACGGAGTCGCCACCAAAGTTTTATTTTTAAACGTTGATAAAACCCTTGACGGTTTGGAAAGATGGTCATCGCAACCATTAACGGGTCCGGAAGCCGATTATTTAAGGAGAAGGTATTAGCACCCCTCGCATCCGTTGTACCCAACGGGAACCTCCTAATTAATTTAGGGTTAAAAGGTGTTTAAGGGTTGTTTGCAGCATTTTAATATTTCAAAAAAAAAAGAATTGACCTGCTCTGATACCAATTGTAACACTCATACTAAATTTATATAGAATATTTAGCATGCGTATTAAACTTGATACTGGATACATTAAATTTTCAATACTAACAAGATATTACTGAATGAATACAAATATACTCGTTTTATACAACTGATAAAGTACCACAAATGTGTACATATACAAATTACTGATGAAATCTTGGACTGGTACATGACGAGCGTTTGCACTCCACTCAACTTCATCATGGTAACTTCATCATGAACCGCTTGCTTACCTGAAACTGAATCAAGTGGATTGGAATGAGACATAATGTCTCAGTGAGCTCCATCTATCCTAGGCTGTATGGCAACCTCGGGGGAAACCTACGATTGCCATATTCTAATCTCAACCCATTTCGGGTTTATACGTGCCTGTGCCTGCTATACTGTGTAGTCGTGAAAACTAGACTACAAACTGCTAACTTAGTGATCGAGGGGAAACTAGGATCAATGTCTGGTAACTGATATTTGCCTTGTCATAATAAAGTATTTCTGATAGTATTAAGTTAGCATGTTAGCGTGTAACAAACAATTATATCTTGATTCATTTTACGAAGTGCATTCTAGTGGAGTAACCCCGGGAGTACATCTCCCTCATACCGGTGAAATTCCTATCTGAGGCTAACACCGGACTCCTCTTGTCGTTGTACAGGACTTACATAGAAATAATGCTTGTCCACTACTAACGGGGAACCTCGACTCCACTTCTAACGGGGAGCCTGAGAATCACGACTTAACTTATTTTATTGTCGTGTAGGACTTACATCTAAAGAACGCCTAACCACTACTAACAGGGTACCTTAACTCCACTACTAACGGGGAGTCATGGAGTCACGACTTACTTTTTAATTAACTTATTTTGTGCGGCTATCCTCGCGGATGGTAACTACACCGTTCCAGCTGTATCCAGAACCCCCGTGCTCTAACTGGCGAGAACATTGGAGACACAACTTAACTTTTTAATTAATTACTTAACTTATATGTGGCTTTTGACGTTCCAACTAGTGGGAACTACAAGAGGCACGTCTTAACCTAATCTTATCTAAAACTTTCTGAACTTGAATGTTGAAATACATTCCTTGTACTTTCTTACGCTTAATTGAATACATTCTTATTCTTGCTAACCTATTAGGTTCTAGACATATCGTTGTCATATGTCGTACTTAAGGGTTTATTACTTCACTTGTAATAACTTCCCTGCTCATCTAACCTTTGCTCTTGTGCCTCTAATGCATTGCCTAATCCTTGTTCCCTTATATTTTCATTCGTTGAAAGCCTTACGGATATGTCAAAATGGTATTTCTTAGAAATTAGGGTTTTCTTGTAAAACAGTGCAAAAAGCCTCTCCTAACGCGCATCAGCTCACCCAACCCAACTCAGCAGACCAAGATGGTTCTGCCAAGCCTCGCTGGGGCGAGCTGGTTCAGAAGAAAAACGTGGTGCTCGCTGCAGCGAGCATGACAATACACAAATTGCTCAAAAACGTGATTTTTCACCATTTTGACTCATCCAAACTTACCTAAGCTTTCCAACAGCTTTAGGAATGATTTTTAACTACGAATTGATGACTTAAATCATGGATAAACAAGGATTTAGCAAGCATTAAAGATTTAGGGCACAAATTATCAAACTTTTCAAAATA
The DNA here is from genome assembly GCA_018208015.1 of Medicago ruthenica. Classification (NCBI taxonomy): domain Eukaryota; kingdom Viridiplantae; phylum Streptophyta; class Magnoliopsida; order Fabales; family Fabaceae; genus Medicago; species Medicago ruthenica. The sequence continues at coordinate 40,860 of WNNG01000158.1, forward strand.
AGGGATTTTCATCCAAAACTTACCCAAGGTGGGTTCTAATATAAGGAACTCACCTGAATAACTTGTTTTGATCTTGCCAAGCTTTCTACTCAAAACCCTAGCTTGATTCCTTCTTCCTTTCTTGATTCCTTTAGTTTCTCTTGTCTCAAAAGTTCCCAAAAGTGAGCTTGCATAAGGATTGAGAGATTGAGATGGAAATTGATGAGTATTGGAGGGATGAAGGAGGAAGGTTGTCGTGAGGGAGGGAGTAGAGAGAAGGGAGAGGATTTGATTTCTAGAGAGAGAATGGGAAGGAAAAATGAAGGAAGAAAAATGGGCTTTGGCCATTTATAAGGCCCTAACGTGGCTTTTACCAAATTGCCATTCACTTAAAATATCTCTGACACATCGTCTCATCACTGATAGATATTTAAGTCTTAAGCGGGATGTTACAAACATTGCTTTTAGGATCTCAAAGAGGCCGCATATTGAAGGCGGAAACTTCACTATTTATAACAAGCGCTATTCTAAATGGTTGCAAAGCTTTACTTCTGAATCATCAACACTTTAAGATAAGTTTCATTAGGAGACAAACAAATAATTTTGTTCACTTGTTAGCAAGAGCGTTATTATCTTATGCTAGTTCTCAGGTTCATGATTATATGTCATCTTGTATTACGATTACTGTTATTAATGAAATGAGTTGAGTTTGTTTATGTAAAAAGAAAACATATTGTCCTTAACTACTCTAAAAAAATTATTACCTCCGTCCCTATTTATAAGACCATTTTGCAAAAAAAAAAATGTCCTTTTTTATAAGACCCTCTTCAAATATCAAGGTGCATTAATTTATTTTTCACAAAAATACCCCTAATTAAATGGAGAGAATTAAAGATCAATCATTTCTCTCTTAATAATTGAAGGATAATTTTGGAAAGAAGATGTATATTGTTGACAAAGTTAATGCAAAAACCAATTTTCTTAATTCTTGTGCTTTTACCAAAAAGGTCTTATATACAAGAATGGAGGTAGTAATTTTTTTAATGATAATGTCGTTTGAAGAAGTACAATTAAATCTTTAATATTAATTAAAAGTAGAAAATTTGATCCGACATTAACGAAAAAGAGAACTTGTAAAAAAAAAAAAAAAGAGAAATTAGTCCTTACAAAATCAAAAATTCTTTACAATTTCTTTTTCAATCAATCGCTCATTCATTATAGGACAACAAGAAGATCTATCTCTAGCAGCTACTACTCGAATTGAAAAACTGATGAATGAGTGGTTTTGAAGATGAGTAGTAATAGCAGTGATAGTATGTTTTATAATTCTTCTTTGCATGCATCACTGATTGATCGAAGCTTTGTGATGAACATGAAGATTTTTTCGGCAATTTGGAGAGCTAAGATCCCAGAACGGATGAGATGTTTGTTGTGGTGTATAGTTTAGGGTGCCATTATGAATAATTTCGAACGGGCATGAAGAAGATTTGGCTTGATCAAGAATGAAGTTTTAGGAGTATCGGAAGCGCTAAAATCGTTGTGTGGTTTGAGTGCCCTAAAATCGCAATATCATGATCAAGAATGACTCAACGCAAACTCATTCAAACAGCCCTTAAATGAGTTTGGAAGCATCATTACTACTTGTAAAAATCATCTTTTTTCCATTACAATCCTCCCTGTAGTGATAATATTGTGATGAATGAAATCCCTTATGTTTGTTTTGGTAAAAAAATGTTTTTTAAAACCAACTTAGGGCATAAAAATTCAGTTTTTAAGCCGGTTTTTTAAATTTTATAAAACAGGTTTTGGATATAAAAATCAAGTTTTTAAACAAAACTTGTTGTACCCGGTTTTGGACTCAAATTCAGAGGACAAATGGATTGTTCTTGTATCATTACATATGTTTTTGCATTCCTAATCATGATTTATCAGTCAATTCTGAGACTAGATAAAATGTATTGAGACCACAAAAAAGAGAGAAAAATAGAAGATACTTGCAAAAGAGTAAAGTTACATGAACAGTCTTAACACAACACCAAAATGTTCTCCTTCCTTCTGTTGTCTCAACTGTAAAATAAGCTTAAACAACTTTCCATTCATATATAGCATCTCTGACATAACAATGGCAGGAGCTTGCCAAAGCCTGTATCATTCTGCACATAGCAACACTTCTATATTATAGTATCTCAAAAGATATTTTGCATAGAATCATATAATACCACAAGGATAAAAGTAAATTCGTGTAAATTAACATACTTGTTCTCATCGTAACCATTGTTTCAAATTTGATAAAAGTTATCATTCAGTTATTACATTAAGTTAGTCGTAAGATTATGAAATAAACAGATCACATGTTTCTAAATTCCTGCACAAGGTCGCTATCACACATTTAAAAAACTCTCCTCCAAGGGTTCCGCCTTTTTCAATAAAGTCACTGCTCTATAAACGCACTCTCCTATTATACAAGATACACTCAAACTAACTTCCCTAATTCACTCATCCTTATCTAATTTCAAACAAGTAAACCATAAAAGAGAAACTTACTTTCAAAAAATTGAAACTAAGCTTTCAACGTAAACCTTGGCCGAGCACCAGAGTATAGAATTGCTAGTTCCATTATCATTGATAATAGTACTACTTGTAGTCATTTTTGTTCGCTCTGCTCTATTTTCTCTATAATTATAGAGAATTGCTGCTGATTCTTGACTGCTACTAAGTACCAGTGTATCATCATCCTCATAAAGAAGCATCGGTACCAATTTAAATTGATATTTTATCTCGTCATCACTGGACTCTTCGTCACTAAAGCAGTCATAATTCATTGGAAGGTTTTGTAGATTGATTTTTAGAAATTGAGTCCAAGAGTCTTCAGCCCCTAATTCCTTCATCTGCCATACAAGAAAATCAGTTTCCCTGTAAAAATAAGAACAACAAAGGAAGCCCCCCAACACACTAACAATTGGCGCCGTAGGTGGCACTTCATCAAAATCACGAGGCAGTCGGTACTGACTAAATGTCTCAGTCCCCAGATCGAATGAAACAACAACAAACTGCTCAACTCTAAGATTTTTAATATCATAGTCAAATTCATTGTGAATAGACAACCAATTAAGAGTGCCAGACAAATACACAGCTTCATGCACAACATCTCCACCAAAGTAGAAATGAAGAGGAACAACGGGGAAACTCTGAATCTGTCTCCAAACATTATCACCTATACTTAGAATTTGGCTTCTATGTTGTCCATCTAGATTGTAATAGGACGCCACTATCTTATAAGTGCCGGTAGAAATATCACAACCGAAGGTGAAACTGTAAAGGTCAAGGTTGTCTGGAAAAGTGTGGCCTGCAGGGCTACGGCAGAAATATCCAAAATTTTGAGAAGTTACCCTTGTGGCTGGATTCCATAGACAAAAATACAGAAATTGAGAATCACCGTCGCTAGCCAAAAGAATCAAACCGTTGCAGTTACCAACTATAAAAGAACATCCTTTATCGCTCAAATGATAGTAAGGATCGACGGAAAGAGTGAACGATGAATTCTGAATAAAACGATTCAACGAGTAAGGAACGACACTGCAATCCATCCCGTATCCACCGTCATAATCAGTGCAATCATTTGTGAGGTGATTTGTGACTAGTGTGAAAAGAGGATTCTGAGTTGCTGATCTTTTGAGGTGTAATTTCACGAAGGTGTTATCGGAAATTCGGGTTTTCCAATACTTATTGACACACCTGAATCGAACAAGAGATTTGACGGGAAGGAAGGAAAATACCTCGGCGATGAGATCATCTGAAAGGGACGGTGATTCAAACATACCTCTTTTACGAGTAGGGATGAAGTTTGGGAGGGTCGCGGGCGGAAAACAAAATTGCCGAACCATAGCTCGTTACTCGTTAGTCTTTCACTAGGTTGCACCCTTGATTTGTAATTATAATTAATTTAGTAGTTTCAAAAGATTACGACTATCCTATATATAAAAGAAGATAGCCTCTTTTTTCCTCTTTCAAACTTATCATCAACTTTCAATACAAATAGATAAAAATAAATTCAAATATTAAAATAAAATGTAACAAACTATATATATCTAATTTTTTTCCTTATCATTAAAAAATATAATGGATGAGTGAATTCAAATATTAAAAAAGTGTAATAAACAATATTTATTTTTTGATTACCACATAAAATATATCGTGTAACAAACACGATACGAGTATATGTCCGGTTTTTTCCTTTATGCTTAAAAAAAATGTAACAAACTAGATCAAGTATATGTCACTATTAATATAATTAATAAGAAAAGGAAAATTATCATCGATACACTGAGATAAGATATTATCAAAGGAGTAATTAGAGAGTAAAATAATGACTCTTATCATATGTGAGTCCTCTTAACATATGTGAGATAAAATATTTATTTTTGGATCATTGATTATGAAATCAAGTTGCAAAAACAAATTTTTGTTTCTCTTTTCATTGATTCATGTTCTCTCGATCACTGTAATTATAAAATCCCAAAAAACAAAAAATTATTTTATTTTGGAACCATTAATATTTGTTTTATTTTCCTTAAAAAAATACTAATATTTGTTTTATTTAGTTTATTTCACAAAAAAAAAAAAATCTCTAGTCCATACTATTTGGTCATTGAGATTTGTCCATTTTTTTAAGATGATTTCATTTCAATTTTATATATGGATCCTTTCCTATATTTTTTTTTAAAGGTTGAAACATAAACCACGCCAGTACAAGGTGGAAACGTAGAACACATCATTATACTCAAACTTAAAATGTACATAATAAATTGAAGATATATGAGAAAAAATTGTTAAATGAATTGAGATAGATTAGTGAACTTAGCATGTGGGAGAGGGCGGATTCAACTATGACTAAGAGAGATATCATGCTCTATAATCAATTTGTCCAGGTAATTATAAAAAAATACTTCAATTGTTATACTATGTACATGTAACTGAAAACTTCAAAAGTTATATATTTGAGTAAATGATATTTGTAATTAGTTTTAGAGTTTAATGTTAGTGGATCGACAGTCCAAAACAACTTTGCACACGTAACTAATCAAAACATTTATAATTGCCACATCAATTAATGTTTTTAATTTAGGTAACAATTCTGAATGATTCAATTGATTGTGTGAGCAAAGTTTTTTGGACTGTCAACCCACCACAATTAAACTCCTAATTTTAAATAATATTGATAATATGTGTTTTTGGTACGCTATATATTAAGTCCAAATACCATTCATGTGGTTACTCCGAAGGCGCTTCTTACCCTAGAATTTGGGGGAAATCACACAATCATATAAAACCTAGAATTTGAGAAAATTTGAATTTGGAAATAAAACTAGAAGAAGGATTGATTGAATCGGGAGAAGAAGAACTTACCGGTGTGAGAGATATTTGATGGAGAGCAATATTGAGAGAGAGATGATGGAGGAGAGGTGGTAGAATTGGAGAGACATACGATTTAGTTTTTTTAAACGATTTAGTTTCCTAACAATTTGTGTGTGAATATTAATATAATGGGCGTATACGGTTAGTCTAAAAAATTAGTTATACACCGGCATTTAATGAGAGCTCTCCATTTTTTTGTCATGCTATTATCATTTTTTCTCTAAGAAAAAAAAAATTAAACTCATTTCATTAGAGATTGTTAATACAAGGAGGTACAACAATAAACAATTGGGTGCTAGCTTTTAACGAGGTTGTATGTGCTAACTCATGAGCGACCCCATTTGGTTGCCTTCGGCTAAACTCTAACTTATAGTTGGTAAAAAGAGTATTAAACAGCTTCCTAAAATGCCGAATTATGCAGCCAAAGTCGTTGATATTACCATTAAAAGAATTGACGATGATCTTCGAATCCATAGAAAAATCTGTGCGATCAAAGCCTAACTCAGCCACCCACGGTAGCGCTTGACAAAGTCCTAAAGCTTCTTAACATCCACCGAGCATAATGAGGCGAACCATGTGGTTTTTGCAAGAACAAAACTGCCGTCGGCATCTCAAATACACATGCCAATGCCAACCTTATTATTGGTGGAAGAGAAGGAAGCATCAACATTATATTTAAATCTACATGGGGCGCTCTCTGCCATCGAATAAAAGTTACTTGCAGAAGAGTAATGTTACTTGGACTATCCTAACACAACCTTCATAGAAACCAAATCCTCACTATTTATTTCTCTCTCTTTTTCCTAAACATCAAAAGATTCTCCCTCTTTTTGTTGTCACAACTAAACTGATTTAGATATAATACAATTGCTTTTGAACCCATTCATCATAACTTGTAGCATCCGCTGAAGTAGTTGTGGCACGAGCTTATCCGTCAAAGCTTGTATCATTCTGCACATAGCCACGTTTCTATATTATAATATCTAAAAATATATTTTGCATAGAATCTTATAATACCACGAGGACAAAAGTAAATATGTGAAAATTAACATATTATTTGTTCTCAGGGAAACCAGTCACTCAAATTTGATAAAAGTTGTCAATGAGTTCTTAGATTGAGTTAGATGTAAGATTGTGAATTATACAACTCATGGTTAGTTCTTAGATTATAAAACTCTAAACCCTAAACCCTACACCTTAAACCATAAACTCGGTGCATTCAGTCTCTAATATGCGATGTCTAGTAAAAACCAATAGGAGCAGATGCAAAACTGTTGGAGAATATATTGTGGTTTGAGCTAGCGGTGGAGTGGTTAGTAACATTGCACAAGAGGACACACATTAGGAATTAGCTCATTGTAGGAGGAGAGAATATGATTTGGTGAAGCCATCAATATTATTGACATTGCATCTCAAAGGCTTGAATACAATTGCACCCATATAAGTCTATTTATAGGTGCTAGAAGATGTTTCTAGAACTAGAATAATCTAGACCTTTGTTTGCCTTTTCTACATTATATTATTATAGATGTTTCTAGGTTACAACTTAATCTAGACATTAATATAACAATCTAGAAACATGTAGCAACTTTAAGCTATTCTAGTTTTCTCTAATAGAAATTGTCATTTTTTTTAAACTGGAATATTCTAGAAATATGTATCAATTTCAACACTCCTCCTTGATGCATATTTCGAAAACTCCAAATGTAGTACGTAGTTGCTCAAACATAGTTTTGTGATATCATCTCCTCCTGCTTTGATACTCTTCATAGTTGATCAATTTGACAGGTGTTACCTCCACCATGATAGTAAATTTGTGTCACCTCTTGCCATAATATTTGTTATTGATCTCCTTGTTCGTCTTGTTGAAGACTTCTGAGATGGACCATTCTTCCTCCTTAGTTGCTCTAGTAATTTTCCTGGTTCGTCTTGTTAAAGATATCTAACAAGGACCACTTTTGCTGCTTAGTTGCATGTGAATCTCCTTGACGATCTTTGTTGAAGATTTCTGACTGGGAGCACTCCTGCTTCATAGTTGCTTGTGAATCTCCTTGTCACTCTTGTAGAAGAATATTGACATGGACTCATTCTTGCTTTAGTAGTTATATTTTCTTCCTATGCTTGTACTCAAGTTGAGCATCAGAGGTCGCAGGTCTCCATTTTTATTTATTGCCTGGGCTTGTGCTCTATCTGAACTTGAGTCTTATTTGCCATAGGATTGATACATTAGTTGGACTTGAACTTAAGAAGATCAGGTTGTTATGCTACATGAACTCCTCTCTCGCCTTTTTAGTTTTGGCTGCTTTCTTAGTTTTGGTTTTGAACTCAAACAGAGTCGGGTTGTGTGGCTACCTGTACTCCTTTTGTGTTTGAGTCATAGACTGGATTTTCTAGTTGAGTGGGATAGTAGAATTCATGTTGTAGAATATATAGTTGGTGACACGAGGCCATATTTTGTTACGCCCAGTTAATGACCGAACGCAGCTCTGATACCACTGTTGGAAAATATCTTGTGGTTTGAGCTAGCGGTGGAGTGGTTAGTAACATTGCACAAGAGGACACACATTAGGAATTAGCTCATTGTAGGAGGAGAGAATATGATTTGGTGAAGCCATTAGTATTATTGACATTGCATCTCAAAGGCTTGAATACAATTGCACCCATATAAGTCTATTTATAGGTGCTAGAAGATGTTTCTAGAACTAGAATAATCTAGACCTTTGTTTGCCTTTTCTACATTAGATTATTATAGATGTTTCTAGGTTACAACTTAATCTAGACATTAATATAACAATCTAAAAACATGTAGCAACTTTAAGCTATTCTAGTTTTCTCTAATAGAAATTGTCATTTTTTTTTAAACTAGAATATTCTAATTTCAACAAAAACATAGACAAGGGTTGATCAGGTTAGCTCAGTCCACTTTTCATAGCCTTTTTCTGTGAACCATTGATGAATAAAGTTCGTCCCTTTAAAACTAATGCAATTAGACAATTTTTACTTTGATGTTTGAACTGATGCAATTAGACCATTTTTCGACTCTGGTCTGATAACAATACATATTCATTATGAAATAATGTATTGGGTATCATACCAAATTCAACATTAATTGAGCTGCAACATTTCAAATAATTTCTTCATGTCGTTTTTTTACAAGAATATTTGGTTATGCTGCAAATAGGTTATTGTTACAAGAAATCCATTTACAACGACAATGGCACAAAATAAAAACATATCAGCCAACAAGCCCTTTCAAAGTTGCAAAATCCAACGCACACTGAACTTTAGAATCGGGAATCTAGCTTCAGCCACTTAGTAATCAATATGATCGAACACTGAACTTCGGAATACTAAAATTGAACTGAAGAAAAACTAAAATCTAAGTGATCAAACTCAATCGCCAATGAAATTAATGGAAATAGAAAATTTAGAGAGCAAATGATAGAGTTGGAATTTATGGTTCATTGATATGGGATTTTGAGGATATGAGATGTGGTGAGGAAATGAAGGACTTTGTTTTGTGTTTGGTTACGGGTATCCAACAAATTGGATATGACTTATCCAAAAAGTCCAAAATATGGGTCACTTAAAAAACCAACATATTTTATCCCATTTTTTTATAACCTGATATGGTTATGGGTATGGATACGTCACTTATCCGGTGAAAATGAACAACCCTACCTGAGAGTTTGATGACAACAATCACATTGTAGCATAATTGGTTATTCGATTTTGACTGTGACATACTATGTGATATGTGCATAGCCTGCAATCTTCTCTGTTTCATATTCGGCAAAAGCAAAATTAGGAATGTGGATGTGAAACTTTACCACTCTTGCCTGAATTTGAATAGCTAGCATAATAAACCATAAATAAAAGTAACCAAACCAACCCCTGAATGTGGATACTCATATTTAAGTAATACACTAACAAATAATCTAAAAAGCCCTGAAAACTTGTTTCTGTTGTCTAAACATATTTTATACTCATGTTGATGAAAAATACATTGTACTAATATTAAATAAGAAATATGGGATGTTTGAGCAAGCAAACTTCCTATTGTGATGGCCTAAGGAAGTACTGAGTGATGTTGAGTTCAAAAGAACAAAAGAAATGACACTTATATTGAGAAAATAGGAGAGAAAACTCTCCTCCAAGGAGAGAAAACTCTTCCACAAAAACAACATATACAAATGGACATAAATTCAAACAAGTAAACCATAAAAGAGGAACTTACTTTCGAAAAATTGAAACTAGGCTTTCAACGGAAACCTTGGCCGAGCACCAGAGTATAGAATTGCTAGTTCTCTAATTATAGAGAATTGTTGCTGGTTCTTGATTGCTCTTAAGTACCAATGTATCATCAATTCATCATCCTCAGAAAGAAGCAACGAAACCAATTGAAAATGATATTTTATCTCGTCATCACTAGACTCTTCGTCACCAGAGTAGTCATAATCTATTTAAACTTATTTTAAGGATTTGAATCCAAGAGGTGGCAAAGGTGGCACTTCATCAAAATCACGACAGCCGGTACTGACTAAATGTCCCAGTCTCCAAATTGAGCGAAAAATAACAAACTGTTCAACAGTGGCAATGAGATCGACGGGGAGAATCACCACCGTCGAACTCATAGACTTTTCAGAGTTGATAATCTTCGATGGAGCTGTTTCATAGAAAATGGAGTGTCGAATGAGTATAGGAAAATAAATAGTGTCTAATTTTTTCTTTTTAGCAAAGACAAAATTAATGCATTTCATTCATAATTAAAGGGTATAAAGTAGATGGTACATCATAGAAAATATGGGGGCTAGGATTAAATAAGGAAGCTCTAGCAATACTATGGGCAACCATATTTGCTTTCCTCCGAACATACGACACTCAAAGTCGGAATTATCTAACAAGAGATTCCTACATTGTGATATGAGGTCCCCAAACTAATTGAGAGGAACATTAGAAGTAGCAAGTGCATCAACTAAAGACTTACAATCCGTTTCAAAGCAAATGTTGTGCAATCCATTTGATGTTGCCATTTTGATAGATTCTAGTAAACAATGGATTCTGCTTTTAGTATCGTGGCGGAGAAATGTAACACGTCTGATTTAACGAATCAGCCCCGATGAGTCTCTAAAGTACATATTGTATCCCATGATTATGTTTTTGTGGAAGGTAGCTGCATCGACGTTATTACACTTTATCGTGGAGGGCATCTTTGGCACGAGTAAAAATGAAGGTGGGAGAGGTGTCAGTGGACTCTCAAAGTTTAGTGTTGCGGCTCTTCCATTGGCTCCATAGGATCATAGAGGTTAATGTTTGATGTTGCACCGATAACTTGCTAAGTAAGTCAAACAACATTACAATAAAGTTATTTGTCGAGTGGAGTAGCTCACAGTATTATCAATGCCAATTCTCTCCCAACAACTTGCAGCTTTTGAACATACAAATAATGTATGCATGCGCGTTTCCGCCAAGCATAAATAGTGTCTATTTATCATTGTTGTTTTTTGGAAAATGTTAAGAGATATGTCGTTAATTGAACAAAAAAAATTAGGACAATTTATGGAACAATCAAAGATACACATAGAAATGTAAGTATTGACACGAAAACTAAAACATTGTAGAGATAGTAAAAATAAAATAAGAGTATGAGAGAGATGTCATGAAAGTTGTCACAAAATAGTTGTACAAATATCATTTTTCAATGTTAAAGAAAGTTTATAGATTACATTATTTGGCAGGAAGTGCCTACTTGTTTTCTAAATTACATTATTATATTGGTGAACACAATAGTAACCATGTAATTTGATTAAATATATAATCCTCATCCGATCAATAAATAATGTCATATTAATTTATTTTATGATAAATTTAAATATCAAACAATTTTTTTTTAAAGCGTATCGGTATCCATCAAACTTACGTAGGAATTTACCTAATTGTATTGAAGTACCCACGTGGAATATGGCATTATTTTATATTCCACATTCAAAGTTGTCGGATTCGCAATGAAAATTGAAGGAATCTTGCCGATCTGATGATGCTCTTGTCTTGTTTTATATTTATATTATGGTTCGTTATTATTTTTGACACTAGTGTTGTGATTGTTGCTGATGTTGTTTTGTTGATTCCTTGTGATATAGTCACTATATAGTGTGTGTGATGATTTACAAATTGCCTACTTGGTCACCTTGGTTGGTGCAGAACAGACAAAATAATCAAACACTTATTTCTCTAATTGTGCAATTTTTTATACCTCATAATTCACTTATATTGCTCTTCTTGCCCATTCTATTTTAATGTTTTCTCCTCTCTTATTCTCTATACATTAGTTCCACATTTTGTGTTAGAGCAGGAAACACTTTTATTCTGGTGTTGTTTGCCTATCAATATGGTGGTAGAAAACTCAAACCAATTAGAGGAATCCAATGATTTCACTTATGATAGAGAAGCTGAAGTTAAAGCTTTTGATGATTCAAAAGTTGGTGTCAAAGGTTTGGTGGAGTCTGGGGTGTCAAAGATTCCACGCATGTTCTATACCGGGAAGTTGGAAATCTTCGAAAGCTCAGCTAGTGACACCAAGTTGAGTATTCCTATCGTAGACCTCAAAGACATACACATCAATCCAGCTCGACGTGTAGAGGTAATTGACCAAATTCAAAGTGCATGCCATGAGTGGGGATTTTTTCAGGTGATTAATCATGAAATTCCTATTATTGTCTTGGATGAAATGATTGATGGAATCTGTAGGTTTCATGAACAAGATGCTGATGTAAGAAAAGAGTTTTATTCACGAGATTTAAAGAAAAAAGTTACGTATTACTCTAATGTACGCTTGTTTAATGGACAAGGTGCTAATTGGAGAGATACATTTGGTTTTGCTATTGCTCCTGATCCATTCCATCCAGATGAAGTGCCACCAATATGCAGGTAATAAACTCGATATTAATTTGGATTCTCACTCTCTAAATCATAATCAGATTTAATTGTATATCAAGGCATTTATTTATGGGTTATATATGTTTCTAATATTAAAAAAATATACATAAATGATTACTTTTAGGCCCAAAATTGAAAAAGTATTTTTTTTAGTCATGTTTTCTAATAAGCATGGGTGATGGTTCCTAAACTCCATTGATGGTACCTTATGAGGTTCAGATCCATTGGATATGTGAGCACGACTACAGTAAAATTGAGCTTACGACTACAATCTTTACATTTTTGAAAACGTATGAAACTTACTCGTTTGACTCAAATGGTAAACGAGCTTAAATTAAGGATAAATTATTCAAAAGAATTTGAGTTCAAATCCTAACTACAACAATTCTTGGCCATACTTTACTTATCTTCTGACCGAACTCGGATTACCAGGGCTCCTTCCTTTAGGAACCAGAAAGTAAAGACCCTATTTTTTTTGGAAGGATTTTACATTGATGTTGTTCTATTTTGTGTGACTGAATATATTTGACCCTTGATTTATTACGCAACTCTTATGTTATAAATTGAAGATGCCTTGCAAGTTTTCTATTAAATATGGTACAATCAAGTTTTCTAGAGTTCACAATTGTTACATTGCATCACACATGTAACATGATCAGAAGTAAATTTCAGTTACAAATCATGTTCATTTGAATTATTTTAGTCATTGATGGGTTTATTGCATACTTGTAGAGATATTGTGATTGAATATTCAGAAAAAATAAAGAATTTGGGTTTCATAATCTTTGAGTTGTTGTCAGAGGCACTAGGACTTAACCCTTCTTACCTCAAAGAGTTTGGTTGTGCCGAAGGAATCTTTACTTTGGGTCACTTCTATCCAGCATGTCCCGAACCTGAATTGACTATGGGCTCGACCAAGCATACTGATAGTACCTTCATAACATTACTTCTACAAGACCAACTCGGTGGTCTTCAAGTTCTACATGAGGATAAATGGGTCAACATTCCACCGATACATGGAGCTCTTGTTGTAAATATAGGAGATCTTCTACAAGTAAATATTCTAAACCTAAACATAAGGCAACTCAATCTTTTGCTTTAGGTCTACCAACAAAAATTTTAATATTAAAGAAACTTTTATAATTAGTTAGCATAGTCTAATAACCGATTTTAGTGTTTTTTTTCCTTGAAGAACGAAGTTTATCATTGCTTGAGCCAATACAACAAGTGGCGGAGCCCTTAATGGGCTGTGGTGGGCCACGACCAACCCGGAAAAATTAAAAAAATCAACAATTGTTGGTCTCACTAGTGGAAAATATACATTTTACAACATGGTTAAAAAAGTTTTCACAACAGTCGAATACATACCTGATGTGATAGTGAACGCGGTGGCATTTTCGAAATTACCAACAAAGTTTTTACATCAGCCCTTAGGAACAACTGAGGGGAAAAGTAAATGTTAAAACGTTTTCACATCAGGCCATATAATACCTGTAGGGAAAAATACACGCGGTGGCAGTTTTGTAATACTGAGAGACTACATTTTACATCAGGTCCTTATGACCTGTAGGGAAAAAGCTTTCAGTATTACATTTTTCCATTTTCCCTCTTCCTGAAAACGTAACTTTCCCTTTTCCCTCTTCTCATCCCTTTTCCCTCTCACGCGGTGGCTTTCTCCTTCACGCAAACCTGGCTCTTCCCTCTTCCCTCTTCTCTCTTCTCCATTCAAAATCGTGTTCCTGCTTTTCCCTCTTCTCTCAAAATCGTGTTCCTGCTTTTCCCTCTTCTCTCAAAATCGTGTTCCTGCTTTTCCCTCTTCCCTAAATCGTGTTCCCTAAATCGTAATCCCTAAATCCCTAAATCGTGTTCCTGCTTAACCCTAAATCGTGTTCCTGTTTACATTCAATCTCAAAATCGTGTTCCTGTTTACATTCAATCTGTTTGTAATCCCTAAATCGTAATCCCTAATTCCGCCGTAATTTCACCGTCTTCTTCTTCTTCTTCTTCGTTCACCGTGCGACTAATATCTCAGGTAAATTCCTCTTCAACTTTTGATTGATTTTTCACAAATTCTTAGTTAGGGTATAGTGGTGTGCGTGTGTGTGTCACGGTCACGGATCTGGGACCCTATAATCATGAATGTCCTTAGTTTTCATCATATATGTTGAGAAGTTGTGCGAAACAATGTTCTTTTTAGAATAGTTAGGCACATAACATAATATTGTTACCTCTTCACAGAGTTCTATCAGAGTTTATATAGTTTGTATTGTTGGAAGATAAGAAAGTAGCTTATAATATAGGATTAATTTCTGTAACATTGAATAAGTGGGTGTCCAAGGCACATATTGACTCATAACAGTGTTGGCTTTAATCCTTGGGTTAGATACCGAGTTTTTTTTATAAAAAAAACTGTGTTGGCATTAGCCTTTTAGCATGGTCTGATGGGAGATAAATTAAAAGAAATTTCATATGAGGATAATTGTTTAATACTCTCAGCCATCAGATCTATGTAAAAGTTCTTGAAGTCGCGAATTAAGTCTTGTAGCTCTTGATGCAAGTGGATTTCTTCCTTTTTTTTTGTAATGTATGTGTTATTTCTCATTTACATAATTAACAGTGAGCAATGGCAAAGCTTTTGGGCCATTTGCTGTCAGTTCCTGCTCTATTTTGTTTGTTTCTAATTTGTACATGTTGTCTGGTTTCTATCGAATTATGTAGATCGGCTTGATCGATCAAACAGTGCTGGCAGTGATATAGAAAGGAATCAAGTTGCTTCTTCAAAAAACATTCAAGTTACAGATCACGGAGATGCTAGCAGCAGTAATATTTTTAATGAGAACCATTATTCAAGATTCATTGCTTTAGAAGGCTGTAGTAGCAGTGCAGCTTCCCAGCTTCTTAGTGATCGTGAGTCTACCCTGCCTTTTGTTTGTGAGAACTTGTATATGTTGGCTTATTAAATTAAATTATATATTCTTTTGCCCTTATGATTTCTGTAGTTCTTTAGGTTTTCTCACTAGAACAGACTCTAATAAGTATCTGATCAACGGAAAATACCTTCAATTAGTTTATACAGGTTTCTCTAAGTGTTTGATATTCTGTTAAATATTGATCAATAAAAAAAGCCTCGATGGTATCGTCCTAAAGTAAGTGTGGTGTATATTCTGTCATTTTTACGTTCATCAATGAAATTTGTTGTTTTTTTTAATATCTATTCACATATATATGTACTATACTGCATTTCACTCATAGGTTAAGGTTTATACATAAACATAAAGTTATATAGAGATGCAAGCATGTGATAGAAAACATAAACTGAATTAAAAGTAAAAACCATATCAATTCTGTTTATGTGATCCAAATTTTTATTCTGTTTATGTGATCCAAATTTTTTGCCCTCTATTCCAGAATTGGATCCAAATTCTATGTGATCCATATTTCGTTTATAATTTAACCATATCAATTCTGTTTCTGTTTTTTGCCCTCTATTGTTCTTATAAAAATGTCCATTCGTTTGTAGCCAAGAAAGCAACCTAATGGCAATGATTGTGGATACTATGTGATGAAGAATATGCTAGATATTATCTCTGCTAATATTACTAAGTCTTGGATGGAGGTATTTTCATTTTATGATAACTTAATGTTTAGACTATATGTATTGCCAAAAATAAACATATCCTTATTGGTATTAATTACTTATACACATTGTAGGTATTCAATGATCCAACGTCATTAACAGATGATGATTTATACGATTTGCGAAATCAATGGGCAACTTGTTTTCTTGACTTGTTTAAAGCTTAGGATTATATGGTATGTTTCAAAGCTCAGGATTTGATTTATATGTAGTTTGTTTATCTTCTTTTGTGAAAACTAGAGTACTATTTGAAAACTTTGAAACAATTCCAAAAACATTTTGAATTGTTGCTCTTTGTTTGTGGTGGTTATGTCCTTTCTTCCAATGTATGCAACTCTGGTATAGCTGGTTGGTATAGGACCTATAGCTGCATCACTTTAGGATTATTGTCTAGGGTATGACAAGCCGTTGATGTTTGATATTCTTTTCTGGTTGCGGAACATTTGCGTAAATTTTGTACATGCATTTAAGAATCTGTTATGTCATGTTGTTAAGAATCTTGTGATGGTGATTTTTGTGGTTTAATGTGTACAGAAGAAAAAGTTTATGCTTATGGGATATTGTGGAGTTTCCCATTTTCACAGTGGGCAACTTGAAAGCACACACTCTGTCCATGGTTTATAAGATGTTTGTTTTTAGGACCTATATTCTAATCCACATTCACATTGGATTAAGAGTTTCTAACAATAGGAATAATGATTTGTTGATAATGAATGGTATGTTTGCATTTTGATATCTTGAAAACAAAGTTTTGTTGATGCCAAGTATATGTTTGGTTGAGCAGTACTGTGGGTAACCGCCGCCATGAGCTTGGTGCTCTCCCACCATGATTTTTAGATGCTCCGATGCGTAGTTTCTTGTTTGTCGAGATTTTCCACCTGGTGTAGTGTTCTGGTCTCTATTGTCATGTTTGCCACGATCTACTAACTGCTATTCTGCATTTGTCAATTGTTTGATCTGCACAATATGTCTGAATTTTGTTGTATATGCAATTCTGTGCAGCTTATATGATAATGGATGATGCAGATTGGTTCTATCGTCAATTTTGGAGCCATCTTATCTAAAGTTCCCTGTTTGATATATAATTACAAATAAAGTGTTAATTATCGTCTAGCTTTCTACAACTACTCTTGTATACAAAGTTGATTACTTCCGAGTTATCCTTAAATTAAATGTTTTCTGTGATAACAATGTATTAATCTAATGCTATCTTACATTCACAAATACGTTATGTAACTTTTGTAACCTTTTACTGGTTTTAACTGAATTTTTGCTTTGTTTCTACTTACACAGGACCCTGAAAACAAGAGGCATATTCGCTGTGATGAGAAACCGAAGAAGGTCTTTGCAGGGAGATGAAGTTGGTATGCTTGAGATTGCTGGGTTGATAAGCCCTCACTTCCTTAAATGATTGCAAGTTTACAGATTTTTCGCCAACGTTTAGTTTGGTGTATGGAACTGTTATATTTGGAAGTATCGTGTCCTACAATATAGTAGTAGCCTTAGTTTTTTGTTTTTGTTACTTTGGGTACAGAACAAGACTATGTTGAAGATTTCGTTTTGAATGATGTAATTTCTTCAACATGGATAGTGTGTACTCCTTTTAATTATTAGGTTTTTTATTGGACATGTTAAATATGTACGCTCCGATGCGTGATCGTGTTCTTCCTTTTTGGCATTAAAATTATCCATATTTGTTTTTATATTTTTAATATAAAAGAAAAAAGCAAGTGTTAAGCTTATTTATTAAGCAATTTAAAAAAAAAAAAAAATATAGATTTCGCATCAGTCCTTAACTTATACCTGATGTGAAAAACACATATTTTACATCAGCCCTTAACTTATACCTGATGTGAAAACCCCGTTGTGAAATTTTAAAGTGCATCTATTACAACAGTCGAAAATAGAACTGATGTAGAAAATAGGTTTTTTACATCAGTCCGTACCCGATGTAAAAAGTAGTGCACATACTACATCAAGCCACCTTACATCAGTTGGCAACTGATGTAAAAAGTCATTTTGGACTGATGTAAAAAGTCATTTCTGTAGTAGTGTCTTTTTTGCAAGAGTTTAAACAATTTTCCGACGGTTTTAGTACTTGGGATATTCAAATCCCGGCAAAGTGGTGTAGTGGCCTACCAGGAAAAATTTAAAAATTATAAATCATATGTCCATTTTGCGAGATTTTAAAGAACTTTTCAACGGTTTTAGTTTTTTAGGGTTCCAAAAGCGGCATAAATGATTTTTGTCATGCTTAAACTTGCCTGATTAGCGGAGATTTACATTTCTTCTAATTTGCGGGGGGTTCCAAGCCTCTCTTATATTGTCTTGTCAACTGAATGTTCCCCCAATGAAAAGTAGTACTATAAAAAACAATTTCATAATTTATGAGTAGTAAAATATATACTTCATTTTTAGGTCAAAATTCGTCACTTCAACTTCGTGCTTAATGTTTATTATCAGTTTAATTTTGAGTTTATATATTATAGTTTATTTTAGTGATCCACCCGAGATTTTTTTCTCACTTTGCCACTGAATACAACATTTATTTTGTAAGACCGCTAATTTTTAAAAGTATCACATCAAATTTTACTTTAAGCTTAAAAATATGTTGTGGAAGCCCTAAGATTCAAATCAATATTCAGTAAAAGGTTCTATTATTTTGATTGAGCTGTTAATAATTATATAAAAACTGAGTATGGCTTGTAGAAAGAATACCTGTGGAAAGGTCGACCTAAATTATCAAATGTGTTAAATATGCCATAAAATTTACATTTATGCTCAAATATTATATTTTTCATGCTATGACTGTAAGTGGTTCAAATAATCTCAGTCAAACACTCTTTTCTTACTTTTCCTGTATTAAACTTTTTATTTTCGGATAGCTACAACTGAATATTGGCAATCTATTTGCTTATATTTATTTTGTACAGAAAATAATGACAACAGTTCCTTATGGTTTATTATTAACAATTAACCTAGCTACTATTGTCTTTTCTCTATAATGATATTTTTCCCTTGCAGTGAGTTTAATTTAACAAACACATTTCATGAGGGTACAAAATTAGCTGAGTGTATTTTTAAATAGGTAAATCAGTATTCTTCACATATCACCCCAATCATATTTATTACTTATACATATACTATGTCTTTCTGATTTTCTAGTCATAATAATTTTACCATTAGCAATTATACTTGAAATATAATAACAAAACTTTATAAAAAGGCAAAAAAAATTAAAAAATAATAATATTGAAGATGTTGCCAAAATCTGCAAAATCCATATATGTACTTAATGAATTGAGTGCAAGACTATCAATACTAATCACATCATCACATGTCATTTTTACACATCATTTCACCACATGTAATTGTGTAAAAACTTTGCATTCTTAGAATGTGATTACAGTGAACTGCAATTATTGGCTAGAAACCATTTCCAAAAATAAAATCATTGATTTCTTCATCATTGAAAGTTTGTGGTGATGGTTTTGTCATTTTTTTTATACCTACGCAGCTTATCTCAAATGACAAGTTTGTAAGTGTTTTACACCGAGTCTTATCACAACACATAGGTCCAAGAATTTCTGTAGCAAGCTTCTTTCTGAATTCTCGTGACCCAATTGAAGGAACATCAAAGATTTATGGTCCTATTAAAGAGCTGATTTCAGAAGAAAACCCACCAATCTACAAAGATATTACCATAAAAGATTTCTTGGCACATTTTCATACAAAAGGTCGTAACGTGAAATTTTCGTTGGAGCCCTTCAAGTTGTGAATTCAACATGTGAAAGCACTTTGTGTGTGTGTGTGTGTGTGTGTATAACAACCCATAAGTGTGCTCTATATGTATAAAGTTTATGAAACTGAAATAAATGAATTTATTATCTATGCTTGTTGACATTTTCAGAAATATTTGGAATGAACTACAAATTTATAAACATGAACTTCTAAATTAGAGGAAGTATGTGACTATATTGTTACATATATGATGAGGTAAGATAATGAACTTGTGTAGCAACTTTATGGTGAGAAAATAAAGTATTGCGGTGACTGTAAATGACAAATTTTCAACAGGAGTGGAGACAAATGAGCTTGTTGATTGTAAATGACAAATAAAGTATGTTGTTGGTTATATTCTAGGGTTCTAGCATTGCGGTGACTGTCTATAATATTTTCTTACATTCTTCTTTAACTCTTGGCTAGCTTACAACCTAGTTAATATACTCTTTGAGAAAGTATGATACCTCGCTCATACATAGAAACCTTAAGCCTGAGGATGCAACACAAAGGTCTAAGGTCTTCAATATAAAAGTGTCCATCCAAATAGGCCTTAAGAAAATTAATTTTTTTTAGTGTGTTTTGTTGTAGGGCAATAAAAAGTACTCTCTGCGATCTTATATATAAGAAAAATTTGGGTCGACAAACTTCGATGTATTTGGTCTAAATTTTAGACCTAATACATCATTTCTGTTGATTAAAGGTTCTCTTATATTTAAGATCAAATGGAGTAATAAAATGGTGAGTTTATTAGCAGCCATGGCAAACTGAAAGTAATCATACTTGGAATGAG
This sequence comes from Medicago ruthenica, assembly GCA_018208015.1. Taxonomy (NCBI): domain Eukaryota; kingdom Viridiplantae; phylum Streptophyta; class Magnoliopsida; order Fabales; family Fabaceae; genus Medicago; species Medicago ruthenica. Next base: position 61,400 of record WNNG01000158.1, read on the forward strand.
AACCGCCAAAAGAAAGCAACGTAATTACGTAAATGTCAGCTTATGGTTGAAATGTTTCAATGTCGAAAGCCAATAAGGAAGTGTGAGTCGGCTAATTAATCAACTTTGATTAACTTATTGAAAAAGCCAAATTGCATTACCAAAGGATTTATAAATATTGATCCACATATATTTGCTATTTCTTTTTTATTACATAGAGGACCAAAGTCCAGTTCTTTTTGGTATATTTTAGGGGTGTTCACGGTGCGGTTTGGTTCGATTTTGAGGTTAAAAGTCATCTGAACCGCAAGATAAAAAAACATGTGGTTTGATTTGGTTCGGTTGACTTCTAAAATAAAATTCGACCAAACCAATGTGGTTTGGGTTGGATCGGTTTGTGCGGTTTTTATCGAGCCAATACAATTTTTTGTTTTCAACATTAAAATCAAGTTAAATAGCTAAAACACAACAAATTTCCAGCAATATTCCCAACAACATAAACCAAATAAAAAACGTGTGCAAAAAATAATCTTATTATGTAAGAAATGCAAATACTAAGATTTTATCATTCTCTAAAAGATCAAGTAACACATAAACATATTTTTGAAATAAAAAGTTAAGAAGAAACTTAACAAGAGAAAAAATATATCATTTTATAAAACTTTCCATTGAGTTTCTATGAAGATTGGTCTAGGTAACATATGTTTAATCAATGTTTTTCGTATGTTGCGGTTTGGTTTGGTTTGGTTTGGTTGATAAAACAAAAACCGCAAACTGAACAAAACCATGTGGTTGAGTAATAAAACGATCTGAATAGATCTGAACCAAATGCGGTTTTTTGCGGTTTCGATTTGGATTGGTCCGGTTTGCGGTTTTTCTATTGGATTGGTTCGGTTTTGAATACCCCTATATTTGCTAAATTTAAATTGTTCAACTATTTTCAATATTTTAGACCGTCGGGTAGAACCAGCGGTGGTTGAAACCTTAAACATCAAAGGTTAGGTGCAAATGACTTGGTTTGCATAGTGATACATGTGTTGTGGCAAGTTCGTATTTTATTCTATATGCTTGTTTGTTTGTTTTGTTATAAAGTTATTTTTATGATAAGTAAAGTCTGATTAAGAATGTTCATAAAAAAAAAGTCTGATTAAAAATCGTTCACTACAAGGAATCTGAAAATTTGCCAGGGGCAAAATCCCTGGGAAAAAGCGAAATTCCCTGGCAAAAAGCAATTTGCCAGGGCCTTTGCGAGGAGCAGGATCCCTCGCAAAACAGGTCATCGCAAATGCTACAGCCAGGGCTTTAGCTCCTGGCAAATTTGCGAGGGCCTACCCCTGGCAAATTCCCTGGCACATTTCCTGGCTACGCCCCTGGCAAAATGTCTGACTCAACTGTCCCCTTTTCTGTCACACTGTAAAGACTGTCACATGTCACATCGTCTGACCAAACAGTGACAGGAGTTTTGCCAGGGGTTACCCCTGGGAAATTACATGACGAATTTTTTTTAAAAAAATGTGTTTTAATTGTTTTTTTAATTTAAATTATTTTAAAATTAAAAACAATTAATTATAATTATTAAAATTATTTTAAAAAACGATTTTTATTTTTTTTAATTTAAATTATTTCAAAAATAAAAACAATTAATTATAATTATAAAAATTATTTTAAAAAACGTTTTTAGTTGTTTTTTAATTTAAATTGTTTTAAATTATAAAAAATTATTTATAAATTATTTTAAAAATAAAAATAAATAAAAAATAATTATTAAAATAATTTTAAATTGTTTTTTAAATTAAAAAAATTATTTAAAAATTATTTTAAATTATTTTAAAAATAAAAATAAATAAAAATAATTATTAAAATAATTTTAAAAAATGTTTTTAAATTGTTTTAAATTAAAAAAATTATTTAAAAATTATTTTAAATTATTTTAAAAAATGTTTTTATATTGTTTTATAATTAATTGTTTTAAAAAAATATTTAAAAATACAAATTAAAGTAATAGCACACATAAAATATTAGGTCTCGCAGCAAGAAATTTAAATTGTACGGAATAATAGTACAGACCATAAGTAGAAATTGTACTGGGAAGCATAGGAAACTTCCCCAAATATTACAAAACACAAAAATAAATAAAAACGCAATAAATAGAAGCACATGAACGGGGTCCACCTTCATTCATCATCCTCGGTCTCCACCTCCTCATCTTCACCATAAATTGGATACGGGTCGTCATTGTCATTCAGAATCGGCGCTCTTGTGTGGGCGGGGTCTTCCACTTGCAATTGCTCACCTGAAGAACTCCCAGCCCGTGCTTGCCTAAATTGGGCCAGTTGCTCCTCATATGATCGTTGTCTTTCAAGCAAATCTTGCACAACAGCCTGGTGACTCGCCATTTGTTGCGTGAGCTGCTCTTGTGTCAACCTTTGAATAAGCTCACGCATCTCAGGGGTCAGCTCAGGCTGGTGGGAGGATCCTTCACCATGATTCAGGGTGAGTCTGAGGGATGCTGCAACACCCTTGCGGTAGTTAGCGGCTAAGTTACCGGCGCCATATAACTTTCCTTTAGTTTTATCGCCAGCAACTTTGGTCCAGGTTCGGAGGCTCAAACCATGATTAACTGTCGACCCTTGAGAAAGAGCCTCAGCAAGCTGGCGATCATACTCCTCCTGCATAAATAACAACAAAATAGTTAATCACAAATAACAATTAGTGTTTAAAACATAATAAAATGTAACGCGAATAATTATGATATACTTATTAAATATTACCTGAACTTTCCTAGCACGCTCATCGCAAAATTGGCCGGATTTATGTCTGTGTGTCTCGTTGTGAAGCTCGTTAATAAACGGCTCTCTCCCAAGCCTCCTGGCCTATTTTTCACAAGAAATAAAATTATTAATATAAATAAAATGATTTAATACAATCAAATTTAAATATTTAAAGGTTTATTATTTTTACCAAACGTTCAGCATGCTCTCCATTGCTTATGCAGCCACCGGTGTGAATGCACCCCCCCTTTTCCGACGCCCGATTCTTCTTTGCTTTCTCAGACTTTGACTTGAACTCCTCAGTTGCCCAATAGTCAACCAACTGGCTCATCAACTCCCTCCCGATCCAATGTGGCCGCTTTTTTTTCTCCTCATAACGAACACGGGCGTTTCGAAGCATATCTGAAAGACGCGCAACAACTCTTATATGGAAATTACGCCGCATTGTTTCATAGTACCTGGCATCCCAAGTACACTTAGCCTGCATTTTTGTTAACATATTAAAGAAAATTAGGATACTATAACAAATGTGCATATAAATGAAATTACAAATTATGGTATATATTTAAACTAACCTGAAAGAGATTAAACCAGCGCTCTTTCTCATCATCATCCACATCACCATAAGTCTTCCACAATCTATTATAGCAATTGTGAATGATATCTCTGATAGCTTCCGCCGCGGGTTTGCAAGGCAAAAAGCTGAAACAATAAAAACTCATAATCAAACTTAAAATAATCATAAAATTATTAAAATTGAACTATGTACGAATTATGATAATACTTACGAGTTCCCACTAGGCTTTAAGATAAAGCGATTCCGATTATCCGTGGGATAAACTTCTGGCTCATCAACGGCCTGCACCACCTCTCCACCACCATCCATCTGGCCTGCACCATCCTCTTCGACCACATTTTCTTGCTCGGGTTGTGGTGGGTTTTGCTGGGGTTGTGGTGTGTTTTGTTGTTGTGGTTGGATTTGGAGTTGGGTTTGTGGTGGGATTGGATACGGGAAGGGATAGCCCGCAGGGTAGGGAAAGGAAGGTGAAGACCCAAAATGATATCCTGGAGGTCCCTGAGGGAAAAGGTAAGGAGATGACGAGAAAGATGGTGTCGAGAAAGCTGGAGCTATAGGAGGAGCAGCTGCACTAGCCTGGGAGGACCCAGTCGATCCCTGGCTAGAAGATGCAGCAGGTGTGGGAGGCATTGGGGTTAATCGGGCTTGTGTGGCTGGGTCCACAACTTGAGTGACATACCGCCTCCTGCGGGCTTTGCTCTTGCTCTGATCCTCAATCCTTGGAGGCATGGCTGACTATTTATCAATAACAAAAAAACCATAATGTAAACAATAAATCATCATAACACTAATTAACACAAATAAACAACATATTCATCCATTTTGAAATTAAAATCATTACAATTAGAACAGTACATCGATTATAACAATACAACAATACATCAATTATAATCCAAAAACACTTTCATCATGATCCCCTTCATCAATATTGTTCTCTTCAGAATCAACATCATCCTCATCATTTTCATCTTCATTAGGAGTCAACAAAACAGCAGGATCAACATGATCCCCTTCAACTTGTGCATCACGCCAACCTGTAACTTGCTCAACTTCAATTATCTCATTAACATGTGAAATTTCATCAATTTGTTCAACTTCATCAATTGATTCTTCAGTCTCAATGCGGCCCCTTGGCTTTGTTTTGATTGCAACTGACCATCCTCGTTTGCGTGGTTGTGTTGGGGGATAAGGAACATAGTACACTTGCCTAACGTTATGTGCCATGATAAACGGGTCATAAACATTATATTTTTTGTCCACACGAATGTCAACATTGTTGCTTATTTTGTTCATTTTTGTCCATCTAGGTGACGGATCAAACCAGTCACAATAAAACAACACCACTTTATCCTGATTGTAAAACAACTCGTAAACGTGTTTGATCACACCATAGAAGTCATCTTCACCTCCATCCGTAACTCCTTTTACGTATACACCACTGTTATATGTCTTCTTCCCCTCACTCCATGAATGAGTATGAAATTTATATCCATTCACGAAGTATGTATGATATTCAGTGGCACATTGTAAAGGGCCTTGAGATAAACCTCTTAAACGAATGATTTCTTCGGTTGGCTCGGCATTGTATACTTGTTTAAACCAACCGGGAAAATATTCATAAATATAACCAGGCGAATCATCACCAAATTCTTCATAAAAGGTCTTAAATTCCCTACACCAAAATTTAAGTCAAAGTTAGATGTGTTTTAACTTAATGTCCTAGTAAAAAGTAATAGTTTTGTTTTACTTACTCAAGGTATGGTTTAACCTCTGCGCAATTAATCAACACATGAACATGAGCTGATCGATACTCTTTCTGATCTACCATCCAATGTTCACTCGCCTTGCCAGAGGGACGACCAGGTAGATTGAAAACTGATAAGGTCGACGGATCCCTTTCATTTTCAACAGCAACATCATTTCTTGTAGTAGTTGGAATAAGCACACGGTCGATGAAGTAATGACTGAGAAAGTATGAGGTTTCCTTGTGAATGTAAACAGTACATATTGATCCTTCAACTTTAGCCCTATTTTTAACTGCTCGTTTTGAGTCACCCATAAATCTTTCAAACGGGTACATCCACCTATATTGAACAGGCCCGCCAAGCTTAGCCTCATATGCCAGATGAACCGGAAGATGTTCCATAGAGTCAAAAAAACCAGGGGGGAAAATTTGCTCCAGCTGACAGAGTATGATTGGAATTATCTTGTCCAATTTATCAAGTTCATCGACTCTCAAAGTTGAAGCACACATATTTTTAAAAAATTGACTAATCTCAGTGAGTGGATTTAACACCTGGGTGGGTAGTGAACTAAACGCACTTGGGATTAAGTTCTCCATGAAAACATGACAATCATGACTTTTCATCCCATGTAACCTTCCAGTTTTAACATCGGCACACCTGCCCAAGTTAGAAGAATATCCATCAGGCATTCTCAAATTCTTCAACCACTGACAAACTGATTTTGCTTCTTCGGAAGTTAGAGTGTAGATTGCCTTGGGTTTCAACAACTTTCCATTCGGTTGAGGTTTTAACTCCAAGTCCCTTCTTTTACAATACAATTCTAAATCTTTCCTGGCTTTCTCATTATCTTTCGTTTTTCCTTTGACATCCATCACTGTGTTAAATATGTTGTCAAAAAAATTCTTCTCAATGTGCATTACATCAAGATTATGTCTGAGCAAGTTATCTTTCCAACAGGGGAGGTCCCAAAATATACTTTGTTTAGTCCAGTTGTGGTCAACTCCGTATCCTGGTATTGGGATAGTTTGGCCAAAATCAGTGACTTTTGGATAATCAGAAACTCTTGTCCAAACTTCTTCTGATGTAATCTTAGGGGGCGGGGCATCTAATACTCTCTCATCCTTCAAGAAGCCATTCTTACTTCTTCTAAACGGGTGATTATGAGGCAAAAATCTACGATGAGAGTCAAACCACGAACTTTTCCCTCCATTTTTCAAAGTAAATGCCTTTGTATTTTCCATACAATGTGGACAAGCAAATCTCCCATGAGTGCTCCAACCAGACAACATGTCATACGCTGGAAAATCGTTAATTGTCCACATCAAAGATGCTCTCATTAGAAATTTTTTTTTGGTTGAAATATCGTAAGTCCATTCTCCAATCCACAACCTCTTCAAATCATCAATTAAAGGTTGTAGAAACACATCTATGCCTGCTTTAGGGTTATCTGGCCCCGGAACAACACACGCCAAAAACATGTAGGGCTTTGTCATGCACATCTCGGGAGGGAGATTATAGGGGGTTACAACGACCGGCCAACAAGAGTATGGTTTTGCTGATGCTTGGATATACGCAGTGAAACCATCAGAGCACAATCCTAGTCTTACGTTTCGCGAATCTGCTGCGAAATCAGGATACACTTGATCAAAGTGTTTCCACGCTTCACCATCAGAAGGATGTCGCAAGACTCCGGGAATTTTATTTGAATGATGCCACGTCATTTGACTAGCAGTTTCATCGATGCAAACAACCTTTGTAATCTTGGTATTATGGGCAAATAAAACATTGACTTATTCGGAATTCTCCCTCGCCTACCCACACGATACCGTGGACTTCCACAAAATTTGCATTCCTCCAATGCTCCGTCACTTATCCCAAATTCATTGTCATAAAACAACATGCAGGCGTTTATGCAACAATCAATCCTTTTAACTTTAATCCCAACTTCATCACCAACCTCTCAGCATCATAATAACTTGCTGGCAAATTATCTTTAAATGGAGTCCCATCCAACAACATCTTCGTAACATCATCCACGCCTTATCAGCAACATTATAATTCGACTTATGAGCTAAAAGTCTCACACACATAGATAACTTTGATTCCGAAGACCCTTCAAACAATGGGGCATTACATTCACTCAACAATTGGTAAAATCTTTGTGCTTTCTCATT